>APFE030087711.1:44820-85478 GCA_000404065.3 Pinus taeda
CGGTTGAACTCTCTGCATAATCCTCATCCTCAGTGAGATAAATAGCAAAATCATCAAGAGTAAAGAGGTGGTTTTCTTCACCTAGTACATTCCCGTCCTCATCTGATTCCAGTCCATGCACAAAATTTTGCTGCAATCTGAACTAGCTGTTGTGCAATCTGCTCTTGGGCTCGTTGATCTCTCTATCTTATTCTATATTGTGGTTGTTGCTGGCCACGAAAGTCAGGATTTCTAACTTATGGCTCTAGTTTGTCAAGTTTCACCCTTTCAAGCATCTATTCTACCTTCCGAAGTAGTTGATCTACTGAGGAAGATTCTTCCTTTACTGTGACCTTCTTTTCTGCCTTTACTCTAGCTCTCTTGGTCAGCAGATTTGCTTCAACGCTGACCACTATCTTCTACATGTCTTCCATTGTGGTTGGTTCTCTTTCTCTTAACTAATAAGCCATATCAACATCAAAACCATCCGGGAACTTCACCATGGCTAGTCCCACCAGTGGCCTTAGATGATCTGGAATTTCGCTATAAACTGAATTGAATCTAATGCAATAGTCTTGGACCGACTCACCAGCATTTCTTTTGATTTTCTCATATTCGGCCAGAATTTGAAGAGGATTCTTTTTCACTTCCCAACGGTTTAAAAATTGTCTTTGTAGGTCAGCCAAGGTAGCGATACATGCAGACGAAAAACCTCTGAACCATTTCCTCATTTCACCTGCAAATTTCTGTACAAAAAGTCTCATTGCCACATTCTCCGCATCGATCTAATGAAGTTCATAGAAATCTGCCATTCTATCCACATGTTGCTGAGCAGTAATGCTGTTAGGAGTGCCATAAAAAAAAAATATTTTTCTTTGATAATTTACGGGCATAGCATCTAGAACTTGAGGCAAAACAAGAGGTGCAAAACGAGCAGCCATCACTCTCAGTGGATTCGTCCTTGGAGGTGTTGGAGGAGTGTGCACAGTTTGTACGGGGCTAGCAATTGGAGTTTGACGCTGAGCTATAATGTAGTTATCAACCGAACGATTCACCCTTTCCATCTCCAAGTCTACAAGGAACTGTGGATTGTGGATAGTAGAGTCAACCGCCCTTTCGGATTTGGTTTCGAACAGCGATAATTCAAACTGCTCATCAAACTCTAGCTCTTCGAGATACTCAAAAATGTTCGGGCATGAATGGGATTTGAACACGGGCATTATATAGCTTTCTTGATGATGAATTATTGAAATCAAATTGGGATTTTCGTAGATGTGCAGAGGGTCTGGATCGGGATTAGCTCTGGTATATCTTCTAGAAGCCAACGTGCTATTGAGAAAAATCAAAGGACACAACCAACTTTACTCAGCCTATCAAATCCTAAACTTATCATCCAAAAGCTTAGAATTATTAAGAAGTACAGGGATTTTATTTCATTCCCCAGTATGGTCGCCACTATGTTATTGCCTAAATCTGCCTTAGGCTAAAGGAAGGAAAAATTTAGAGTAACCACAAACCACGCTCAGTCTGGTAGCTAGCCCTACCAGAACAGGAGAGGGCTCTCTTCGAGTCACACTAAGTGAATAGATAAATGAAATGGTCTGAGATGACTTACTGTGAAATATTGATCTTAGGCTAGTAAGTGAATATGGATACAATAAGTGATTTTTATGGATGACTGTGTTTCTGGGATGGTATGGGATCAATGGACCGCAATGAACAGATAATTTAATACAAAGGCACAGATTACTTCGTGAGGAAAGACAGGCGGAGAGTCCAGAAATTTAGTTTGAAACAACACAAAATGGAGAGATTTCTTAGGAGAGTGAAAAGGGCATAAGTACATGAATCCTTTTCAACAGAAGAAAGAACACTGAACATGAAATTTTCCCACAGGCAAAGCAATAAAATTGAATTCTACCTTATCTAACTTAGAAAATTTCACTAGAAATGAATATGAAATGAACTATGAAACATAATGAGATACATATGAAACATAAGAGCACATTTTCTACACTCACAACCACATGAATCTCATGAAACAGAGCGCTGCCTTTCATTAATCCTCTGTAAAAATATACAATGAAGAAACAGAGTTTCTTTCCCACAGTCTCCCAGAAGTTACAAATCAACAAACCCTTTGCAAATAGTTTGCATACAATATATATAATGTGCCATGAAGAGATAGAACACCCAAGGGTTGGGGAGTTACTCGAATCATTACAAAATGGAGGTGGAAAGTCAACCATTAGCTACAGGTGCAACGTTACAAACATGACAAATGGCTTGGGTGACTGTTTGCCTTCCTTTGCCACTTGTATAGAAGCCAATATGGAGTGAAAATACTTTAAATGCTACCTTAGGTTCCAAAACAGTGAAGTGTAGATGAGCGGACCCACTTTGGAGAAGTCACGAATCGAAATTTCGCGAAACAGAGGTAAACTGGGCCTTTTTTCCTATATGTGCTGCACCACTTTGGAGCCTATTTTGAGACACTTGCAGGAGTCCAAAATGTGCCCAAGTGTACTTTTTGGAAAGCCTATCCTATCTACTTTCCAACCCAATTGGAATTTTTGAATTTGGTGCTCATTTTCCCCTCCAAATCTTCATTCTCCCAAGGTTGCTTCCTGTGTGTCAAAATAGGGGTAGAGAGGCCATTATTTGGGTGTTTTTGACCTCCTGGAGACTCAAATCATGCCCAAATTTCTTGCCCAAACACTAGTAGTCATTATTTTGCATGTTGAATCCAAAAGTGTAATCCATTTGTCATTTGGAGCTCCCAATCCTACGTGTCGCGCCAGTGGCGCGGCGCATAGGGAGGAAAAACCTGTGTTTTGACCAAAAAATTACCATGTGACCATAATTGTCCCAAATTTCTTGAAATTTTGGCTGGAGGTTCTCTAAGAGGCACTATGCTGGGCCATAGAAGCTTTAGCCAATATTCAAAGTCGATCTTGCTATTTTGCCTCTTTTGCCTCTTTTGTTGCTTTGCTCAATTTTGCCTTCAAGCTCCTTATCTAGGCCTTTGCACTCATGTTCTGTGCCCTGCAATGATAAACCATCCTCCTCAGTATGGTTTTGTCTCTATCAGCCTTCTCCAGCAGTCTCTCCAAGTGTATGTTGATCCGCTCAAGCCATGACTCATGGTCATTGATGATCTCTTACTCCAAGGTAGTGAGCTCGATCCTCTTTTGTTGGGCAGCTTGTCGATTCTCATGGATGTTTTGTAGCTCCATGATCTCATTTTGGTCCTCAAGCTGCTTGTTTCTCTTCTCCAAATACTTTATGATCCATTTGGTCCTCTCCACATTGAGTGACAAGTCTTGGATCTCCGTGTTCTGCTCCTGAATAGTCATCCTGAGTTTGGCATTCTCCACCTCTGTATCATCATCCTGAATGAGGATGAAATCGCCCCCCTGTTCACCTGATGGCCCCTCATCATGCATGGGCTTTTTGCCTTGTCCTGTACCTATGTAGTCGATGCCGGGAGCGAGGCCCCTTCCACCCTGAGTGGAGATAACACTTGCTTTGCTGCTGCAAACAAGTGCCTACTGCCTATCTGATATGTCACGAATACTGGCATAGTTGTGGTCTCATGGTGCTCATACTGATGAGAAGGACCACCCATCTCATGCTCTAGCTCTGATAATACCTCTGAAGTGCTGAAGAGGTCATAGGAGATGAAGTCCTCCCAAGCAATGCCCTGCAATCCCAACTGATGATCTACCAAAATCCGAATAAGAGTAAAGTGATACACACTTTTAAGTTGTTGCTCAGGGGTCTTATGCTGCATGATGGTGTTCATCCTCTCTATTTTCCTGCATATGAAAAATGGGAGGTTCATCATCCTCACCCTGGTAAAGTGCATGAGAAACCTGATGTGATAGGCATATAGTCGAGAGAACCTTCCCTCACAACTGAAGTACTTCATGATCAATCTCATGAGTGGAGCATACTCATCTTTCAAATATCTGAATGGGAAGACTCTTGTGAGCTGACTCAAGAATATGGCCTTAAAGTAAGGCTCATAGTGTTGCCTATCCACCTTCTTCTTCTTATGCCACTGTTCTCCAACATTTGGTATGCCTGTTGCTACTGAGATAGTTTTGGGTGTCAATGTGAAGGTGACCCCGACCAAGATAGACTGATATCCATGTAAGTGAAGCACAAATAGACGAGCCAACTCGTGATGAACTCTAACATTTGCCACCCTTTGACAAAATTCAAAACATGCTAGGTGTTGGAAACATGACATGGCAAGAGGGCATGCTTGTAATTCAGTGAGGGTAGTGGGCTCATCCCTAACATGTTTGCCACTCTTGTGATGTCTCGTGAGAGCCTGCTCTTCCGATGATGAGTCACTTTATGTCTCCATATCATACTCTGATGAATGTTGTGATGCCATGATTGCTATGTATATTGTACTTAGGATGCCCTTTGATGATGGTGTGAAGTTGGGTGCTCTTGTGATATCTGTCACCAAGGGGAGCAATGAAAAAAGGAGTATTAGGAAGGGAGTAATATCATGGGAATAGGGGTTATGGGGAGAAGTTTGTTTAGGGATATGTAGGGGGTTGGGGTATTTTATAGGGTAGGGTTTTGGGGTTTTGACAAGGTAGGGTTTTGGGGTGTTATGTTGACAAATGAGTGGAGGGATAGGGGATAGGGTTTGGTAGTATTTAGGGTAGGGATAATAGGAAAAATGAGAAAGGGAGGATAGGGAAAAATGGTAGGTGAGGGAAAAATGATGGGTGAAATGGAACCTTGGCACTAACACCACACTTTTGCAACCCTAGCCATCATGGTTTTTGGTGTTTTCTTGTGGTTGATTTTATGAGTTTTGTTGCATTCAAACATCGCCATAAACCACCATATCATTTATAAGCTTTGATGAACAAGTCATGTCATAGAACCTACCTGTCAATTTGATGGGCTTCACAAAAATTTTGAAGTGATTTGGCACGATTTGGGCCCTTTGTGGGTGTGCGCCGTGCACAAAACCCAGTGCACCGTGCCCTGGGTGTGCATTATGCCCGTTGAAAAGATGAACTGAGGGTTGGCTCTGTGTGCGCCGCCCCCTCTATATGTGTTGCCCCCTCTGTGTGTGTCGCGCCCTTGTGTATATGTGCCGCGCTCCTAGAAACTGCCTCCAACTCTCTCCAAACACACACTTTGCAGTCAAAACACTTTGCAACGTTTCTCTAAGGCTTGGATTAGCACAATGGCTTTGATTTTGGTGGAAACTTGTATATAAAGCCTTGGAAGTGATGGCTTAAATTTTTGCTTCTCCAAAAACACATTTTTCTAATGTTATGTTTTGACACTTTTTCACTGACTTAAAGGAACACTGATTTTCACTTTCCCTTTGAAATTTTAGCTCAAATGATGAAATTTTCAGCACTCTTTGTAGGGATTCCACAACAGGACATTTGGCCATGGAAACCATGCCTGAACCTGAAGAAATCAACTGACGACTTTTTTGAAAATTCTATCACCAATGACACTGTTTGACTTTTCTTCAAAGCAGAGTTTTGAAGAAGAGTCGAAGTCTATCACCATGACGATGAAACTCTTTGAATCATAATTGTGTAAGGGCCTCATTGTGGCCTGCATGGCTTTATTTTAAAACCAAATTGATTAATCCCTAGACCTAATGATCGAAAATGACTTTTATCCATTAAAGGACCAGACCTTGATTGTCATGTACTTTGGTGATTATTGACAAAAGACCTGAGCTAGCAGGAGCCAGACATGAGGGGAAATGACTAGCATGACCTTTTCCGTCAGATTATGGCATGCCCCTAGCGAAATGGAGCTGGGTAAATGGAGCGGGACACCTAAAAATGAAATGCATAAAGAGTTTTGATCTCTGACGGAGGACTGACCAGACCGACTCTAACAGGTTCTCTTATCAAAAATCTTCTTTACCTTTTCTTGCACAACTTAAGACTTGACATAGACCTTTTCTCTTGTTTGTTGTAGATGAATAGTTTGGTTGATTCTTCTTTGGGTACTATTTGGTTCAACCTGTATTTTGTGAAGTATCTTCATTACCGATACTCCCAAAGAGGATGGAAAGATGACTCCCATTCCATAAACTAGTTGATAGGGAGAAGTACCAATTGATCTCTTAGTAGTCAATATGTCTGCCATAAGGCCTTGACTAGCTTTTTATTCCAAGTTTTCTTATTGTCCTCTAGTAACTTCTTGATGATATTTACTAGGTTTTTGTTTGAGGATTCTGCCAATCCATTACCTTGAGGGTAATATGTTGTGGAATGGCCAAGGGTGATATGGTATTTATTGCAGAAATATAACGTTCTTTTGGATTTAAAGGCTACTGCATTATCAGTAATGAGCTTATTTGGACATCCAAATCTTGATAGAATATTGGTTGCAAGGAAGGTTATGATAACAATATATGTGACTTGCCTCGAAGGTATGGCCTCTATCCATTTTGTGAAGTAGTCTTTGGCACTAAGGATCCATTTGTGCTGGGTAGTAGAGGGTGGGTGAATTTCACCAATGAAGTCTAGACCCCATTGTTGAAAAGGTATTTCAGTAGAGATTGGCTTGAGGGGTAAAGGTAAGAGCTTTTTCTTCACCTTAAAAATTTGACATTTGCGACAAGAGGTCACATATTTTTTTACATCAGCAAACAAGGCAGACCAGTAGAAACCAGCTCTAAGGATTTTATCTACAGTAGTCTTCCAGTAAAGATGTCCTCCACAGTCACCTACATGCAACTCTTGTAAAACTTTGTCAGATTCTTCTTTTAATAAGAAATTGAGAAGAATACCTTCATTATCTCTCCAAAACAAAACATTGTCTAATATACAAAATCTTAAGGATTTCATCTTTAAAAACCTTCTTTTAGTCCTAGATAATTCAGGAGGAGCTTGTAAATTTAATAAAACATAAATAATATCAGCATACCATGGTGATTTAAGAAAGGCCTAGCTGATTAGTGTAGTCACCATCTCCTCTTCATTATCTATTGCTGCAATAAATTTTATATTCAAGGTCTGACAGTTTGATTCAGCCATGATCTTGGATACACCTTGGCCCTTGATTTACTTTGTAGGTTTAATTTCTATATCAAACTCTAAGATAGTAGCAACCCACTTTCCCCTCTTTCCATCAAGACCATCATGAGTTAGGATGTCTTTTACTACTGAATTAGGAACATAGGATATTATGTGAGAATATAAGATGTATACCCTAAAATATTTAATGGCTTTGACCAATGCCAA
The DNA here is from genome assembly GCA_000404065.3 of Pinus taeda. Lineage (NCBI taxonomy): Eukaryota > Viridiplantae > Streptophyta > Pinopsida > Pinales > Pinaceae > Pinus > Pinus taeda. The sequence goes on from APFE030087711.1 coordinate 52,053, forward strand.
GGCCTATTTTTCCATTATGTTATATTTCAATGGGGCATCTCTCAGGGCTTTGCTAAAGAAAGCAATGCGTTGTTCATAGCCCTAATCATTTTTCTGTAATAGGACAACAGCTATTGTGTGCTCTAAAGCAAATGAAAACAAAATGAAATCTCTATCAAATTTAGGACTAATTGGTACAGGTGTTTTAGTTAAGGCTAGTTTGATGTCTTCAAAGGATTTCTTAGCCTCAACAGTCCATTTCATGGTGGAGTATTTTTTTAGCATGTTGTTTTGTGATCTAATTAATTCTACTAGGTTAGATATAAATCTTCTAAGAAAATTGATTTTTCTTAAGAAAGCTTGTAATTCTCTAATGTTCCTTGGGTGTCTTATTTGTAAGATGGCTTCCATTCTTGCAAGGTCTATTCTTATACCATCTTTCGAAATTATGTGACCTAACAAATTCCCTTCCTCTAACCCAAACAAGGAATTTTTTGGGTTCAAGGAGGTTCCAAACTTCCTGCATTTAATAAAAATTTTCCTTAGATGATCCAAATGTTGATTGTTATATTTTAAAAATACAGTAATATCATCTAAATATATCACAAGGAAAACATGAATTTCTTTAGAAAAGGCTATATCCATAGCCCTCTGAAAAGTAGTTCCTCCATTTATTAGCCCAAAAGGCATTTTCACATACATAAAAGTGCCACAAGGAGTAGTAAAGGCAGTTTTGGGTTGGTCATCAGGATGAAATAAGATTTGATTATAACTAGAAACCCATCCAATAATGAGATTTTTGTTGATCCAACTACTCTCTGTAAATTGTGATCCATTTTGGGGAGAGGGTAATTTTCTTTAAGTGATACTTTATTGAGGTTTCTGAGATCCACACAGTGTTTGATCTCACTAGTTTTATTTCTAGTTGGCACCAAGTTTGAGATCCAATCAGAAAATATGATTGGTGCGATTATTTTAGCATCATACATCCTCTAAATTTCTTTTTCAATATCAGGTAATAAGATAGGATTGATCCTTCTTAGTTTTTTTTTGAAAGGCTTTTGATTTTCTTTGATAGGAATTGTGCGTTGGATGATGTTGGTGTCATAGGACTTAAGGTCCTCATAACTCCAAGAAAAATCATCCCTAAATTCTTTCAACAACTCAATGTATTTCACTTTTTTAGTTGGAGTTAATGACTTTGAAAGTTTGATCAATTTAGGATTTTCATCAGTGCCTATATTACATTCCTCTATATCAGACCTTAATGGTTCCATTTTAGGTTTCCTAGGAACATCATTTGAATCAAATAAATCTTCCAAAGGGGTTAATCCCTTTTATAAGAAGTTGTCCTTTAGATTAATTACTTCATTTTCTTCATTGATTATTTCATCAATCTCCATTAGCTCTAAGTTATTTCCACCTAATTTGGTGAATTTAGTTGGGTTAAGTCTATCTATCTTAGCATCTTTTATCTCATTTATCTCTATATTATCCTTAGTGTCAGGATCTATGGATGTATCAATATCTATATTATTATTTACAAACTCTTCTTCTGAAAGTAAAAAGTTGTTTATATGTTTATCATTAGAAAATATTTTCCAGTTCTTCAAATTATCTGGAATTGCAGGTCTGTGCCTAACTTCAGTAGTGTACTGATAGTTAGGTTGGAAGGGTAATTTACAAGTGTTGGCAAACATTGCTAAACTATGGGCTTGCATGTTATGTTTTCTATGGATTACTACAAGCTTTGTTTCTAAGAAAGTGTTAAGGACAATAGTGTCTCTATAGCAACTTAATCTAGGGTCTTTACTCATATATACATCATCAATCTATTTCACAATTAGATTCCTAACTAAATTAAGACATAAAATTAATGCCTCATATTCAACTATATTATTGGTACATTTAAAATTCAATCTATATGCATAGCCTTCTGAGTAATTGTTCTCCAAATTATATATCCACACTCCTGCTCCTACTCCTAACCTATTGACTGATCCATCAAATTCTAAATGCCATAATATCTCATGATCATAATTTTCACCATCTGGTGCAACAAACTTTTCATCATTCATAGCAATTAGACCTTCTTGTTCATTGAATAGCTCTATAGACTGATTAGCTTCCTTTTGTGTAGAAACTGCAATTTCTTTTGGTTCTACATCAATACTATCTAAAAGTGTTTCTTGAGTTTGATCAACATTATACAATATAAAAGAATCAATATTTGAGTGTATGGAGTAGATGGGAAAGTTTTGAGGCCAATCCTGGCTACTTACCATATATTTCTTTAAGGTTTCTCAGTATAGTTTCTTAGGTTGTCCAAAAATAGAAATTGTCGCATATGACATATCTAGTTGTAGAGATCCCTGAAGTTTGGCTCCCCGTAATCTGGTTAACAGCATGCCATACTTTGGTGGGATGTCAACAACTACAATGTCCATAAGGATGCTTTTGGTAGGATATTGGACTAATGTAACACATAGGTCTTTAATCAAATCCTAGAAACTTTACTTGAGTCGATTCAAATGAGAATAAGTCTTTGTAAGGCCTTGTAATGTCTAGGTTCAATTTCTCCATTACTGTTTTGGGCATTAAATTGTGAGCGGCCCCGGAATCCAACATTGCATTGTGTAGAATTTTTTCATGGATACTAAGGCTAATATAAAAAGGTGGAGCTCCTCCTTCTAATGGTTTTCCATTAACATCTGGGCCAAATATAAGTTTTGGTTTGTCATCAAACAAGTTAACTGAATCCTCATTTTCAACAATGTTTAAGGTCTGGTTTATCTGTGATTTGTAAGGTTCATTCTTGATTAGTTTTGTTAAAGGGACTGGAATCTTTAGCTTTGCTATCTCTGCTCCTAAATTGAATGGCAAAGATGCTTTTTCTGTCTGAAGGTTTTGAGTTTTAGCAGCAAGGATTTGAGTAGGATTGTTTTATTTTTCTTTGTTGGGGATCTCTTTATGTGGATTTTCAAGTGGAATTGAAGTGGATGGTTGATCAGCAGAAGGTTAATCAGAGGTTATATCTACAATTGTGGGTCCAGAAGGAGTCGGGTTCTACCTAGGGAGAATTTGGAGGATCTTTGAAACAAGGGCTTCTTTTATTTTCTTGGGTTGATTATGTGTTGTTTTCTTGGTTTGGTTAGGGACATTATCGTTCCTTTTGCTTCTTAGATTATATTTCTTGTGGACTTCGAAAATAGCAAAGTCATATCCTTGTTTATAATCAAATTATTCACCAGACTATACATGTAATAGCTGCAACATATACATTTCCTGCTCATATTGGGTTAGAAAAACAATGTCTTCATCATTTACTCCTATTAGGTTAATTTGTGTATCATGCTCTAGATTTTCTAGCTAGTATTTCTCTACATAATTTTCTTGAAAAGGAGGCCTTATATTCTGATCTCGTCTATTTTTCCCTATGTTTTGGTTATTTATGAAATTTGGGTTTCTAAATGGAGGTACTTGTTGATTATCCCATTGGGGTTTCCTTCCCATGTTACCTATTCTCTCCATTATTATTTCCATGTTTTTGGCCAAGTTATCTATTTTAAGATTAGACGATGAAGTTTCTTCCTTAGCGGTTCTTTTTTCATTTCTAACTCTAGTCCTTTTAGCTAACAAATTAGCTTCTACACTAATAGCTACACTTTGCATTTCTTCTAAGGTTGGGGGGTTTCTTTCTCTAAGTTGGTATGACATATCAATATCAAAACCATCAGGGAACTTTATTAATGCTAAGTTAGGTGGGGGTCTAAGGTTAACTGGGATTGCATTATATATGTTATTAAATTTAGTGCAGTAATCTTGAAAAGTTTCATTAGGTCCTCTCTTAATATTCTCATATTCTAAAAGGATTTGTAAGGGATTCTTTTTCTTTTCTCACCTGTCAATAAACAACCTTTGGAAATTTTCTAGGTTTGCTATGTGATTGGCAGGAAAGTCTTTAAACCACTGACATGACCAGTCAAAGATTGGGAAAAGAGTCTCATCTGGACATCAGCTTCATCTAGTTCATCCAGTTCAAAGAAGCCATACATCTTGTTTACATGATGTTGGGAAGTGTACTGACCAATAGCATCAAACAAGGGAATCTTACTCTAATAAGCTGTAGGCATAGCATGAAGTTGGGTAGGTAAAATGAGAGGAGCATATTTGTTTTCCATTATTTTTTGTTGGGAGGGGGTAAGATGTGGGGTAGATATACTTGGAATTAATGTAGTAGTGGATGAAGAACCACGACTAGTAGGTGATGAACAAGTAATGATAGGCTAGTGAGGGAGCGACAGAATGGACTTCAGAGGGTATTAAAGTTGAAGGGAATAATGGTGAACACAAAGTAGTGGAGAACTATTCAGAAAACTCAAGGGTAGTAGTAGTATTAATGGATGATTGTGGAGATTTCAGAATGTACTCATCAATTGATCTCTTGGCCTGTTGGACTTCAAGGTATGCAATGAAATTAGGGTCTAGAATAGTTTTGTATACTTCAATTTCAGACTTTGTTTTAAATAATGAAAGACCAAATTGCTCATCAAAGGGAAGATATTCTAAAAAAAACCACTCATCTGGACATGAATTAGCTTTAATTAAAGGTGTTTTACTAACTAAAATTTCTTCTTTTTTGGATTTTCTTGAAATCAAGTTAGGATTATCAACTACTAGGGGAGGGTTGGAATCTAGATTAGCCCTAGTAAAATGAGTCTTCCTAGAAGCCAGAATTTCATTTTTTTTTTTTGTGATATTTTTTCAATATAACTTCTAACAAACGACTTTAAGAGGTTCAAAATATAGAATTAGAATTTCCTTAAAGCTTTATTAGGACTAAGGAATTGTTGATTCCCTAGTGGATTTGCCACTATGTTATCACTCAGAATTTTCTCTAGAAGTTATTAGAAGAAAGAAAATGACCGAGGTAACCACAAACCAACTTTTGGGCATAGGTTCTAGCCAACCTAGCCAACCTAAGTCTAGAGAGGGATCTCTCTATATTATTTAGCTTTGTTTGATGGGATTTTAGGCTAGTTCTTAACGTTCAAGGGGTTTTTGATTTGTATTGAAGATTGGGTGGTGGGAACCTTTAAACAAATGGATAGGTTGATGTCTCTAGTCCATTGGGCTATGGAGTCAACAAAAGAGCAGCAGGACTAGATCAACTCACTAAAGGGAATGCTCAAAGGGCAAGATAGCAGAGTAGAGTGCAGGTCTTTAGGCTAGCCGGGTGAAAAGGTTTTAACTAGGGGGAGAGATAAATTAAGAATTCTCAGACCAGGATTGAAACGAGGAACAAAAGGTAATCAGAAACAAAGAGAAATTAAGAATCCTTTGCTATAGATTATAAAGAAACAACCTAAACTAAGGAGCAATTAAGAATTCCTTAACTTAGATTATCAGTAGAAAACATGTATTTGCCTAACTGTTATAACAGAGTGTATTTAAACAAACTCTGATACAATATTCCAATTATGGCTTTCAGATTTAGATAAACAATATGGCAAAAACTTTAAGAGATAACAACAACGTGAGAAAATACTTGTCTGCACTTCACTCTACACATGAATCCTTGGAAATATCTGGTCTTTATTCATCAATCCAGCTTGTTGGCTCAGTCAATGCTCTACTGGCTTTATAGTCTTTCGATCAAGAAGTCTATAGAAATTTCTAAGAATCCACCCTACATACTTCGAATTGAGAAGTATTTATACTAAGGTTTTATTACAAATATCTCAAATTGACTTGGTATTTAATCTAGGTAATACAAAATATCTTCTCGCAAGAAGATAGAAGAAGCTATTGAACTGCTTTCATGTTATCCTTTTTATTGTGGTATTACTGGTTGTTATGGTTTGTTTTTAGCTCTTGATGCTCTTTGCTTTTTTTTGGAGGTTTTATTCACTTTTGACTTTCATTTGATACTCTCTACCACTGATACTCTTTCACTTTGATGGCTTGTCTTTATCCTTTCTCTGTCTTTCCTTTTTATTGTACAATTAACCTTTTACTGTGTTCTTCAACAGTAAGTTTTGTTATCACAAAATCTAACCCTGATAGGCTACTAATCAAGTAGAGTGTGAGTAACTCTTTCAAACCAATATTTTGGTTGAGGCTTAGCCTCCTCAACCTGAGAGGGCCTCTCAATAGGTTTAAGATTTTTGATTAATGATTAGATGGCTAACTCTAGGAACAAAATGGGCAAATGTATAATTGGTTGACTGCTTGAATTAGTGATTAGAAAACATCTATTGGGCTATGGATTCAAGATATTCTTCAAAAAAACAACATGATCAACAAAACATGGAAGTCAAGGCACTTAGAGTTTAGGTTTCTAAATAAAACAGTAACACAGTGAATCAACATAGTTTACAAGCATGTGAAGGAAGTTAGAGCATTTTCCAATGAATTCTAAGTATTACAAGCTCATACCACTGCAAATAAATATTTAAAAAGGCCATAATAACATCAAACACATAAACTCCTTGTGAATCTTGAGTAGTCAAACTGATCTCTGTATTAAGTTTGAAAAACCACAGTTTCTTACAGTAACACAACTTTTTTCTGCTAATGAATTTTTCAACCTTGGGGAATTAGATTCTCAAGCTTAATATAGAATTTTTACAACCTTGGATACTATGATCCATCTCTAGGAGAATTCGAATTCCTATCATTGACACTATCTATTCATAAAACCAACTACTTAATTACAACTTGACGGCTAGCTATCTTTAAGAGTCCTAATACAAATAGGAGTGAAACTCCAAAAACATGCTTTCAAAAACCCTATCTATGACTTAAATACATTCTTTAATCAACTGCAAATCCATGTCCTCGAGCTTGCTGATGTATCGAGTATTGTTGCTAACCCTGCTGAGTCATGACCTAACTGTCCTGAAAACAAGGAGATAAAGTTTCTCCTTTTAAGGCCCTTAATCCTTTATGCTTATCTTCAAGCAGTTTCATATGTGGCATCTGTTAGTAATCCATTTAAACTTGATTTTTCCACCTGTGCAAGAAAATAACTCTCGAATAGATGAAAAAGAGAATGAAACATGACTGTGCTGCGAAAATAGCATGTTTTCATAGCACAACGTATATATTATTTATGGAATACTTCTTTGAACCATTATTCATCACTTTCATCTGAAACTTCATCAATGATCCTCATATGTCTACTAGAAATCATCAATACTTGGACTTTATCTGACCTTACCTCCAAAATGCATCTATAAAGTGTTAAATGGTCACCTTCAGCAGTTTCGTAGCGCGCTATGAAACTGCTGTGTATGCTCTTTTTCAACACGGCCTTCAAAATCTATAGTTTTGGAATTTTCAAAATTCCATGAAGACTGATATGATCAACCAAAAATCAAAACAACTTACCCTTATAAGATGTTCTCTTTCACAGTTGTCCTTCTTTTTATATGCCAAAACTATTTTAAGATATATCCTTCACTACCCTTTTTCATCGCCCTGTTTCATTATTGTTGTAGCCTTTTTTCCATATTTTGTTTAAGTATATTTCTAGGTATTCAATCTATCTCTTCAATCTCCTATTAGTAGCTCTCAGCTAACTATTAATCCTCCTTACAAATCTAGCTTCTTTGATTGCAGGAACAGTCCAGGTAAAGTATTGAGTTTCACCGTTGACTATTTCTGGTTTGGAAGCTTTTTGAACTTCCCAAAGGGCCTTTATCCTTTTGAAATATATCCTTTTAGTAGCATGCCTTATTTCTATTACTCTTAGTCTAGAAATTTCATTATTAGCAGCTCTTAACCTTTCTTCCATTTCTTTGTAACTAGCTTTTTCTATTTGAGTAGAAAAATCTCTGTTTTTGTCACATTCAGGTCTTGGAGATGGAAAGTCTATCAACTCTTCTTGAACATCAAAGGCCTCTTATGTTCTCCCTAAATCAATATATGGCTATTGCATATTTTTGGATTGACTGGTTAAGGGCTTTCTGGGTTTGAAAACAAATGCTATAACATCATCCTCAAATTCCAGTTTCTTTGAGGGTTTCATTTTCTTTGACTTTCCTTGATCAAATTCTATGACATTTGCCTACACCAAAGGGGATTTTGCAATATCAATGGCTTTTAAAATATCATTTAGATCACCCTTTAAGCTTGAACCTTCTCCCAAGATCATTTATTTACCTTTCTCTTTTGCAATTCAACTTCTAGTCAATCTCCTTTGAATTGGTTTGCTAGTTGGTTGTTCTTGTGTCATTCCTTTAACCTCATATATCTTTTCCTTTGTAGATTTAGGAGTTTCAAGAATAGCTACTGGTGTTTTTCTTACTTGCTCTTTCACCTGCTTCCTAGGTTTCAACTTAACAAATATTTTTGCCCTAGACATTACAGACTTGCTGGTTTCTGCTGATGGAGTTCTTTCAACCCTAGAGCTAATGTCTACACCTTGATTTTCTACTCCAAAGTCACATAAAAACAAAAAGGAAGACCATTCTTTGTTGATCCTTTTGAGTTCATGTAGAATAAATTATAATTAGACCATGATGAAATAGAGAAGTTTCACATCCTTAAGATTTCAACTGTACTTTATTTTCCATCTTAGCTACACTTTGATATAAGAAGTAAGGCAAATCTAAAGAAATAATACTGGTAAAGTGTAACAGGATTTTAAAATGATATGATTAAACCTTTTGACATTTTCCTTCATAGGTAAAATAACATTGAGTTTTGAAGAGCAAGTTGGCATAGCTGTCTTTGATGTAGTTTCTGGGAACTTCATTGGTTAAGTTTGTTTCTACAAACTTTGGCTTTAGAAACACCTTACGTGGTTCCATGTCGAATCTGAAGTTTTTGAACCATATATCTTGCCCCCTAGGAATCTCTGTCACCAAAGCTATGACCTCTGGAGAAATTTACAAGCTTAGGATTTTGACCTTTGTGCTTGAGCTAGTGAAATATAGTGCAAACTCCTTTGTCACCTGAGTATGTCCTCCTTGCAATTTTTTACAAAACTTCCAGCATCCTGCTTTCTTGAAGGTTTCTACAACTGATTTATCTCTGACTAAGACCTCGGTGCTTTTAGGCTTTGTTCTTAAACAATGACCAGACCTGTGACTTTTCTTCTCCTTTGTCATCTTTCCTTCTAAATTCTTGTAACAAACTGGCCCTCGCTTGAAATTTTGTTGATCAGCCTCGCTTGCCTATGGTGATTAGCCTCACTTGCTTATGGATGAGAGAAAACTTGGTAAGAAATTACCAAAGGCTTACAGTTCAAAAAACGATTCTGTTTGAGGGTTTGCATGCAAACTACAATGAGAAACTTAGCCAGCCCTTTCGAATTTGAAATTATCTGTCATGATGACACCTAATTTTGAAATAATGAGTTTTGGATGGCAGTATGCTTAAGGACTGACTCCTAGCTAACACCTAATAATGAAAATTTAACAGAATCTTAACGGATTGATGTTTTGACAAGACTGTTCTACAAATCCGCACTTTCATAGCGTGCAGGGAAAACGCTACGAAAAGAGCAGCGTTTTCATAGTGCAAAACAAACATTTTACATTGTCTGCGCTACAAAAATGTGGTTTCGGGGCTAATTCCAAAAAATTTCAAAATGGTTTATGCTATGAGTTTCTAAAAATAATGTAAGACTCATGAAACATGGAATAAGGTTGTTGGACTTTGTTTGGATATGAAAAATGAGACCTTTGAGACTCCTAACCTATCACCTATCCCTTAAAACATATGGTGACTTGAAACTTATCTAAGACCATGACTAAGAACAATGTAAACACTTATTTTGGTGATAACAAGTTCTTTTGTTTTTTACATGTATCAGCATCAGGAAGTGGATATCGATCAAGTCTTAGTATGTTTTATCTTTTGTCTTCTAACTGCATCTTTGGTCGGGCTCCTCTATTTTGACTGTCCATGTCTCTATATAAGTGTTTTCTTCTCGGCTCTGTGTGTAGTTGTCTTCATGTTCTGTTCTTTGTATGACGGTCTTCTTCTTCTTAATATAGGTTTTTAACAAGTTTCTGGTCAAGTCTTGAAGTAAATAGGTTTTGCGACTAGCATCAGAACTATTTATCCAAGCATTCGCCTTCGGCTAATTACTTGCAAAATTCAACAATAGTTAAGAAAACCTCGGTTGGTTGGAAAGGCACTTGATGGCTTTCTAGCACAGGGATGCCTGGGAAAGGGGTCGTAGCAGTGTTTTGGACATAAATGGAGGTGGACTTGCGTCGCAGAGATTCAGGGTAGTGCTAAAGGGTTTTATGGGTTTACACTATTAAATGGGTGAAAGGCGTGAAAACAAAGTTTTTGGGGTTTAAAGTCTTAACGGGAAAATTTTCAAATATGGTGAGAAATTCATAGATATGGATCATAGGCAGTTTATTGGGTTGGTGAGGAGGTAGTTTTAAGGGTTGTTGCACCGCTTTTGTGGCGTGGGCGGTTTTTAGGAGGGGTCACCTGATGTAAACCAGAGCTTGACACATAGCCATTAAGGGGTCGCGGAAAACTGCCTTATCGGGAGGGTAAAGGTAGGCTATCGAGCTCGGCCGATATGGCTGTGGTCCATTAGATTTGGGTGATTGTGATCTAATGGTAGTCAGGCGAGGAAGCTGCGTGGAGGAAATGAACAGGAGTTGAAGGGGGGACCAAGGGTTTTAATCATAGCGGTTTGGGATTAATTTAGGAATTAATCTCGGGTTTCAAATGATCAGGTCAGGCTTAATGAGGGAGTTTAACTCTTTGGGTAAAATTCGGGTGTTGGGTGAGGCTGATACAGCTGCGCGTTGTTGGATTTGAGCGCAGATGATCGGACGGTGGGCAGGTCAATGAAGAAGCCTGGGTGAAATGTACGGAGGCTTAAGGGGGGCCTGAAGCTTTTAATCAGAAGTAATTTGGGTTTATTTAGGGTTAATTGGGAATTTATATGTTTTGTCGGGATAAGGGGTAAATGTATTAGTTTTTATTTAAACTAAGGGTTGGGGTATTTATAAAGGGATTTAATTTATTTATGGGAAAAGGGTTTATGGGGGATTTATACAATAAAATTAGTAATTAATATGAAATGAGGTGGCAGAGTGGGTTTTTCTTTAGTAAAAGGGTAAAAGGTATGCATTTGCACACTTAGATTTATACTTAGGATAAAGGCTTTTTGTGGGTTTTAGAGAAAAAAGGTATTTATGTGGGGGGTTTTCACTTTTCTTAGGAAAATTGTGTTTAAACCTAAGGAAAAGGGGCTTTCTTAGGGTGATGAGGGGAAGTGGTTTTCATGAAGGGGGAATTATTTTATGAAGGGGATACTAGTACTTGTGTCCATAAGTCATTAAGCCGAGGGTCCGGTCCCACCAAAAGTCAGAGAAATGCTCTGAACCTCTTTGACTTGTAGGATTAAAAGTACTTAGAACATACTTGTAGATAGGAAATTAGTAAGTAAAGGGGAAAATTGAATGAGGGGGAGTTAATCACATGAACTTGTAAACCTTTGTCCTTGCTTCCATAGTTTACCATGCATGTTGAAAGATGTATCTAAGCATGATGCATGTGCTTTAGTCTAATTAAATTTGTAGTTCAGGAACCTTTCTTCTACTTACCCATTTCTTACCTCTAACATATTTTCTTCATTTCTTTGGGTGCATTTAGGCTAGCAAACCTTTATTCATCTATTTTTATTTTGAAAAGTAATCTATCGAATTCTAACCTTGTATCATCCAAGGGCCCAGATTAAGCTTATGAGCTCCTTTTATTTTCTCTACCTAACTATGATCTTCCAAGATTAAACTGTTTGGTCAGATTTTATTCTCTAATTATAAACATAAAATTCAAAGCGTGGAATAACCAAGATTAAACAGTTTGATTACCATGGATTGTGGCATGAATAACAAGTTGCAGACAATAATTACTATGCATAAAATTAAATAGTAGTGGTATTTAGACTTGCACACTTTCATGGCCTTTTTGTTTTTGGGGTTCATATACTTTCATTTTTTTTTACCTTCTCTTATTCTTTTGTCCTTTGATTTTTCTTTTAGGATATACCCTCTTTACATTTTTTACTTTTTATAATATGGAAAACATTTGCAACAAGAAAAGGCATGTGCAATATTACAAGGCTTAACCTTAGTCATTCAAAATTATGACTCTTATTTGTATAGGAACCTAATAGATACCAAGGAACTGAATCCTTTGGATACAAATTCTTGACCTTCCCTTCTCAGCACTCAAAGCTCTAATACATGTCAAGTATGTCAGCTAGAAAACTATGCTGCTTTGCTTTGATGCAACTAAGCTATGAGTTGTGGGCTTGGTCGTGGCTTGGAGAGGTGGAAGGTAGGAAGAAATAACATAACAAAAGGTGTCTAGAGGTGGAAAGTGGAAGAAAGAATAGAGCATAAGGTGGACAAAGGTGGCAAGTGCATAGAAGATAGGTGGGAAAAGGTGCTAGGTGGGTAGAATTTTGATGGGTAACTAAGCTACTTTGGATATATGGAAAATATAAATATGAAAATGAGACTTTGGGTATGATTAAGGAAATTTATGTATGAAAACCAGACTTTGGATATGGTTGAGTAAAGCAATGTATGAAAGTTCATACTTTGGATACGAATTGGAAAAGTTTGGATATGATTTCTCAAAGTTTTTACTTCCTTTCAGACTTTGGAGTAAATTGTTTTGGATATCTAATGTTTCCTCATGACACGTGAAGTTTAATTTCACCACCTAGGATCATGGAACTCACTCAATTTTGGCTTAAGGACTTCGGGGAAGAAAGGAGGCCAAATTATTTTGTTAGTGGAATGCGGGGGTCACCCATATAGGAAAAACACACTTGGCTAAGGAGTTCGAATAGCCTTGGAGGGAAGTTGAAAGGCAAGGAGGAGGGGCCCACATGGGGAAGGAAGGCCCACAAAATTATAAATAGGAGGAACTCATCTTCCTAAGGGGTATTTTGTTAGTTGAACTCACTTTTGTTGCTCGAGTTTCTTAGACGGATCACTTGTTGTTTAGCACTGAGTTTTCCAAGCGGAGAACTCACCCTTTCTTTGAGGGACTTCGAGTGCCACCCTAGGGAGGTCAAATCATACAACTTTGGAGGAGAGCTAGAGGGATTTTAGAGCTTATATTTCAGTCTTTGCTCAACTTGTGTGTGTTTCACAAGGATGTAGGAAGGGAGCATGCAAGGGTTGTTTCACGGTTCTCCTGGGTAGGACTTGGCATGAGAATTTGGGAATTGGAGCTTCAATGGGATATCGACATTGGAGCTTCAAAGGGAATTTTGGAGGAGTTTCAGAGTAGGAGATTTCTGCTTGTGGGAAACATGACTTGCAACTACCTGGGCCAATGCATAAGCCTCTTACTAGGCACACGTGGGAGATTTAGGGATGATTTGAGGAGCTGGATATTGCCGGAGAAAATAAGGAGAACATTGGGGAAGGAAATCTAAACCTTTTGGTGTGATATGGGGAATTTTTTCTATGAGTTACAAGAAGGCCATATTTTCTAGCAGTTGGTGGAGGACGTGGTATTTGGGGGCCAAATTTCAAGGGTCAAAACTAGGCCAAACCCCTTCTAGGTTTTGGTGGATTTTGGTAAGGAGCTTAAGATTAATTTGTAGAATTTTCCAAGCATCGAAGGTGAGGTTTCTAATAGTTCCTTTCTAGTAGACAGTGCAAATTTCTAGGGCAGCACAAGGCATCATTGGGAGTAGTTGTTTCTAGCACTTGGGCTTGTTATTTTGTCACCTGGCCTTTGTCACACTTGTCATTAAGGCAAGCCCAGGTGAACTCCTTCCACACTATTGTACTCTCCGCCAATTGATTAATAAAATGACTCAACTGGTTCTTATTTCTGGAGTTTACATGGGTGTTTTTTGAATGTTTGAAATTTTTGGTGTTGTATTTGTTATTTTCTTTGCATATCATTGTTTTTCCTAGTTTGGTACATTACAGATTAGATTTCTCTTGGCACTTGGTAGATCCATAGTTAAGATGGATCTAGATTGGTTTAATCTCCCCCTTTAAATAGGCTACATTCCACATGAATACCATGTGTTAATACCATGAGTTGTCAATACCATTGGATTATTATTATTATTATTATTATGATTATAGGATTATTTTTATTTTTTCATTTTATTTTTCACAATTTAAAAGGTTTACATTACATTAATATTTTAATTTAATTTAATTTTTATTTACTTATTTATTGTTAGGTAACTTGATTAGCTAAAATGTTAAACATTACATTACAACGTCTCTATCATGTTGGGCCTGAGAGTGCCTCTTCGTGCAATCAACTTTCATTAGTAAATTAACAAAAATGAACCCCACTTTGCAAATAATAGAGTAGAGTATGCCAAACTTATTTTATGCATCTAGTATAATATTTATTAAAAGTCAAGATGGTAGATAATTTTTTTACTCTCCAATTTGTTCTTTCTCCAAACCAAATATTATATTGGACAAAACAATATTTAGCTATGAATAGAGAGTTAGTAGGATATAACAGTGTAGATCCCTCTTAATATCAGATCTATTATGCATCTGGAGGGATCAAATCTCTTGGTACAAATCTATTTTAGAGTCCAAAATGTGAAAAATGTTTTCCTCCTCAAGACATTTGATTCCTCTCGACTCTTTCATTGATCTAAGATTAAGATGGATCTGCACTTGCTTTTCAATTGACTCCATGTTACGTATGAAAGGAAATGCACATCTTCTATATTTTGACCAATAGATATTTTAATCATAAATAAATTATTTTTTTCCCAAGGACAAATCACAACTTTATTCATAAATGAACAAAATTACATATTATAGATGCTTAAAAAATCATATTCATAAATAGTCGATCCTAGAATCCAAGATCATAAAGTAAGAAATTCATAAAAAAAAAACTGCTCCCTTCTACCTTTCTTTCCTTCCACTTTCCTGCAACTCCTAGGCTACGAGCTTTACTTTGTCAACCCGAGGTTCGTACAAACTTGGAGGTAACAGTGTTGTATACACAAGTAAAAGTGATGGTTCTACCTTTTGTCACGATTCAGCTAACAAGAAACCACTGGGGTTTTCAAGACAGAATTCTATGGAGTCAGAAGAAGGTTGGTTTCTTGATGGAAGAAAGGGAAACCTACTCTAAGGGAGAGCTACTTTACAGCGATAATGGAAAAGACTGAAATTCAATGCTAAAACACACCATTTCCTAATTAACTGCCAAGAAACCATGCTTTGCAATAATGTTAAATTAAAATGAACCAAATGCTACTATCTAAGCATGGAAGTAATAAGCATCAAGCATCACTAATGTGCAAGTAAAGGGACTTGAATAAATCTGTTTTTGTCTTTTTGCCTTTTCATGCAAAATCAAGTATGCAAACTAATTTCTTTTGCTGATGTGGCAGGTGAATTAAGGATGTTGGAGGATGGATGGAAGGGTTAGGAGATGGTTGGATGGTGTGGGAGACCCTTGGGAGGCTTTTAGTGACTTCCTAGAGGTTTTCCCTCAATTTGGCCTCAAAATAGGCCATTTCAAGAAAACCTACAAGATGTACTAGAAACCTACGGGATTCCCTGTAAACCTACAGGATTCATCCAAGAGAAAAATGGAAGGTTTTGGAGGTGATGGAAGGCTTAGGGAAGGTGGTAGATGGGTGGAATGAAGTGAGGAAAGGTATAGGATCACTCAGAAGTCAAAAACAAAGATAGAGGATGGTTGGAATCGCTCAATGTGCTTGGAACAATTTCTATGAAAAATGATGAAAACTAGTGAAGGCAATGGTGAAAACAAGGAATGAATATGGTGGATGGAGTGGAAGGTGGTTGTTGGATATGAAGTCTTTGTCTCCTCCTGAAGCACCTTCTCTGCATAAAACATGTATAATTCCCAAAAATTTATGTAAACAAGAAGCAGTCTCATAAGCTAGAAAAGAAGAATTAATGAACTAACTGCCTACATGATGCATTAGGAAATTTGCTAAAGAGAATGAAAGCATGGATGAGATCTATTGCAAGAGCGAGTATAGAAGAGATGGAAATGAAATCCTACTTTGCAAAACTAATCAAATGCTAACTTAAATACAGTAAATTCTAAATCTTATGCAAGAAACAAAAATTTGAGTTTTTGGGGTTGCACAAGGGTCCCTTCCTCAAATCATAATCCCAAAGTGAGGAAATTAGGCCAAGATACCCACTGACAACCTTGTGGTACTCCTTTTATCCCTGCTAACCTGCTACTAAAGTAAGGCACAAATGGAAGCAAATTAATAAACAACCAATCCAATCTACATTGCTTGCAATGAAAACACATCTAAAAGCAAATTAACAATGAAGCTATGAGACTAATTTAAACATACAGATACAAGAAAGAGGAGCCTTGGCTGCTAGGGTTGGGCCCTAACCCAAGAGCTTTAGCGCTCTGAGTTAACTCAGTGCTTGCACAAAACAAAATGCATTCTTATTACCAAAACAAAAAATTACATCAATAAAACTTTCACAAATCTAGAGCTCGAAAATAGCTTAGAGTTTTACAACAAAAATTTGAATCCTAATGAGGCTCTAGGCCTCTCTACTTATACAACTTAATTCCCCAATGAATTCCTTAAAATTAGGGAGGTTCGGCTCCCGAACTCAAGACTAACTAGTTCTTTGTATCTCACTTGCTCAACTTCCTTCAACTGAAATATGCCAACAAGGATATTCCAATTTAATTTGTCCTTGAATTAAATTGTGAATTAAAATCAAATTTAGTCTTAACAGCTACTTGGAAATAATTAATTAATTCATTTTAAATTAATTAGTTGGATAAATTCAATTTAGAAGTCTTTCTGAAGTCACACAATAGTTATCCCTTAAATTAAGGAGATAAGATTGAGTTACATTTGAGTTGTAATTAGTTAACTCAATTTACTGAGTTAAGTGCAGTTAAATTATTTCCAAATTGTTTGAGGAACTAATAGTGAGTTAACATTCATTTGAAGCATTAATGCACTCAACTAGTGCTACTCTAGTTAATTGAAGATTCCCTCATTAGAAACTCATGCATGTTTATTCCAAGAATGACCCAGTTGAGAAAAATGTTCAAGGACAATGTACTATCAATTGCATGTGTTTTCTCATGGAGAAAACTCATGCATGCAGTCAAGGATTCATCCTTGAGGACTGCGCAATTTTGAAGGATTGGTTTTCCACTTGGTAAAAGGCAGATCATCCACAAGGAACAACGCAAGGAAATAGGATCTTGGAGGGTAGAGGTGAAGGCTGGAGAGAAGCAAAAATTGTCTGTGAGCATCTGTGAGGATTGTATTGAGAGCTGGCTAGCTGTAAGAGCTAAGGCTTTATATAATTCTTATATATTTCCACCATGTATGATAATACAATAGTGTGGGGTTTTTAGCTGAGGCTTTCCCCAAAGTATTTTCATGTGTATTGTGTTATTGATTCTTCTTATTCTGGTTATATTGTTTAGCTCAATCTTTAAGCTTCTACAAATTGATAGTAGAAGTAGGTTATCGTATTTTGCTTTGATTTATATTGCATTATCAGGTTAACCTACCATCATATTTTCTATATGGTATTAGAGCTGTGAACAATATACTGAGAAGAGTATTCAAAGTTTGAAGTTCAAGGTTGCAGGTAAAAATCGAATTCATATCATACTTCAAGGTTGGCTAATGGCGTTCTATGGCTTGAGACTCGAGCATGCCTTGGAAGGTAGCTTGAATTACATAGCATGGAGAGCTAGAATGGAGGCTATATTAGAAGACAATGGCCTGAAGGAATTCATTGATCAAGAAATCCCAAAGCCAACTTCAACTAATGCACAAGAGTTGGCTGAGTGGAAGAAATGTGTGGCGAAGGCGAGATGGATCATCCTTGAGGGAGTTCGAGACCATACTGTCTCGAGTTTCCATGGGAAGGATACTCCATTTTCAATGTGGAAGAAATTGAAGGACCTCTACTAGAACAATAGTGACTAGAGGAAATTGGCGCTCAAGGATAAGCTTCAAAAAATCAAGATGGAGAAGGGCGATACTATTTCCACATATCTGAACAAGCTCACTACCTATAGAGATGAGCTTGGCAAGGTGGGAATAACTACTACCAATGATGATATGGTGAGCCTCGCTCTCCTTGGCCTTCCAAAGAGTTGGGATATTTACCAGGACTCTGTGAATGAAAGGGAGAAACTACTAGACTGGGAACGACTGTGGTCGGATCTTATGTAGAAGGAGATCAGGAGGAGCACATGAGATGGTTCTTCATCCAATAATGATGATGAAGAAAATATGGCCTTAACAAGTAAGGCAAGGAAAGGGAAGGGGAAGGCTTCCCATTTCAAATCAAAATCTTCTCATGGAGGGAAGAAGAGTGACATGTCTAAAGTAATATGCTTTAATTGTCACAAGATGGGACATTATGTGACTAATTTCCCATTGAGGAAGTCCAACAAGGGATCCTCGGAAGGATCGGAAGATGAGGCATTAGCCTCTCAGTTTGAAATGGACTTTACCCTCATCACATGCATGGTGTCATCGATGATGGGTTGTGTCTGGTATCTTGACAATGGAGCCTCATTCCACATGACTGGTGATAAAAAATTATTCAGTGCCTTGGAGGAGAAAGACCTCAAGATATAGAGATGGGTGATGATGGAAGGTGTAGTGTTTCAGGAGTGAGCATGGTTGCTTTTCAGAGGGAGCATGTAGCTCCTCTCACCTTGAAAGATGTGATGTATGTGCCTGTATTGAAGAAGAACTTGGTATCGATCGCAATGTTGGAGGAAAAAGGCTACGATGTTGTCTTCAGTAAAGGAAAGGCGTTCCTAAGACACATAGCCACGGGCTAGACCAAGAGGATAGGGATTCGACTAAAGAATCTCTATAAACTAGAGGTAGATGATTGAGCAGCATTGAGTACGAAAGAAGAATTGGTGCAAAGCCAATACATTGGCAAGTTGTGGCACAGACAATTGGGCCATTTGCATCATGTGCATTTGAAGATAATGAAACATATATCTACAGGACTTCCCAAAGGTAAACTTGAGCAAGTTGACACATGCAATGGTTGTACCTTGGGAAAGTACACCAAGTCTTCCTTTCATGATCGATATAGTCGAGCAGAGGTTGTCGTGGAACGAGTTCATACTGATTTGTGTGGACCATTCTCGATGGAATCCATAGTGAAGCAAAGGTATTATATAATTTTCATTAATGACTATTCTCATAAATGTTGGATTTATATCATGCAGAAAAAGGACCAAACCTTCACAAAGTTTTGTGAGTTCAAAGCTTTGGTCGAGAAAGAGTCAAGGAAGAAGATCAAGGCCTTCAGAAGTGACAATGGTGGAGAATATTTCTCTCAAGAGTTTAAGGACTTCTATGCAGCGGATGGAATTAAATGAGAGTTGACGACACCTCATAACCCACATCAGAATGGGGTGGTCGAGAGGAAGAATAGAACTATTTTAGGGGAAGAACGAGCAATTCTACATGACCAAGGCCTACCACTTCACTTGTGGGCTGAGGCATGCAACACAGCAGTCGATTTGCAGAATAGAAGCTCGCATCACATACTTGGGATGAAGACACCAGAGGAATATTTCTATGGTAAGAGACCAAATGTGGGTCACTTCAGGATCTTTGGCTCATCGGTATATTGCCATGTGACAAAGGATGCATGGGAGAAGCTTGATCTGACAGCAGAGTTGGGGATATTTGTGGGGTACATTGTACACCTCACAACTATTGGGTGTACTTGCCTACTAGTTGGAGGAAAGTGGTTTGCAAAGTTCTCAAGTTTGATTAGCAGAAGCCCATGCGAGTTTCCCTTGAGAGGGAGCTCCAATTGTAGGCTGTAGAGGAACTATTGGTTCCTAAGGAGGAGGAGCCTTAGACTAATGCAGAGCAGCCGCATGCAAAGGTTCCTAGAGTGGATACATCCACTCAAGAAGAGTCTTCCAGACATGAACGAAAGCACACAAAAGAAGCTGACAGATTGTTGGAGGATGCAAGAGAGAATGTGGGAGCACCATATTCTCATGGCAGATAGAGGAGGTCACCTAAGAGGTACACTGGATACATGGCCCTTGTTGGGGAATGTGTTGAGACCGAATCATCTTCCTTTGAGGAAGCAGTGCAGCAGCTGATTTGGGTTGATTCTATGGTGGAGGAGTATGACTCCATAGTTCGTAACAGTTTTTGGGACGTGGTTCCAAGACCGGAGATGATCTAGATCTTGAGGGGAGGCCCTCAAGATATAAAATATTGAAATGGATCTTAGGGGGAAGGCCCCAAATATCTAAAAAATTGAAATTGCCAGAAGAAAAAGTGGAGAATGTCCAATAAACAAAACCACAAAGAAACTTTTTATTAAAACAGATAATAATTGTAAGGACCACATTGTGGTGGACAATCTGTCCTTTTACAAAATGTGACTTGTTACTTATAGTATTTTTCAATTACAATACCACGAGTCAATTCCATGGGTGAATGAATACCATGGATGGATGTCACAGTACCACAGGTCAATTCCATGGGTGAATGAATACCATGGGTATATGTCACAATACCATGGGTCAATTCCATGGGAGAATGAGTACCATGGGTGGATGTCACAATACCATGGGAAAATACCATGGGTGGATGTCACAATACCATGGGAAAATACCATGGGTGGATGTCACTTACAATACCATGGGTGGATAAATACTATTGGTGGATGCCACTTACCATGGGTAAATTCCATGGGTGGATGAATACCATGGGTTGATGTCATTTTCCATTTGGATCATTCCTCCCTCAAGAAGCAATGGTCCCCATTGTGTGAAGTTACCTCATGCGAAGGCTTTGTTGAATATGAAGACCCACTAAAGAGAAGGGTTTTATGTGGTTAACTCATAAGCATGATGAATGAAGATTTGAGGATAGAGATAACCTCTAATGCTTGTTACGAACTATGATACTAACAGTGTATGGCCTAACAAATGGACTTTGATGAAGTGTGGGTTTGTGGATGACCCATAACCATGACGAACAAAGATCCGAGGATAGAGATACCCTATAATTATTGTGACCAACTGTGATACTAACAGTGTGCAGCCTAGCAAATGGACTTCGATGAAAAGGATTTTGTGCGGTTGACCCATAATCGTGATGTTGGTTGTTGATGAACTAGCAGGTGCCTACATATCCTGGGATGGGAGGGCATGTCTCCAAATAACACAAGCTAAATGTTGTTATGCTGAAACTGATGAATGTGAAGCAGGTGCCTACTAAAGTGGGGTGGGAGGGCACATCTCCAATGGGAACCCATTAGAATGTTGCTCCAGAATTAAAATGGACATAACTTGGCCAATATAACTCGAAATATTTATTATAACATGTTTCTGGAAGTAGAAGTACCATTTTGCATCTTTCCATGTGTTGGAAATCCTAATATGGACATTCTAGAATCTCATATTCACCCTGCAATTTTTCTGTCGTCACAAAAGTTCTGAAAAAAATAAATAAAAAATAAAAAATAAAAAAAATTATTGATTTTAAATCACGATATCTCCCACATTCGAACTCCGATTCGACCCATTTTCTTTTTGAAATTGGGTGATTTTTCAAGAGGAGCTCAGATATACAATAATGTTTTTGAAACTATGCACAAAAACTTTAAAAAAATGATAGAAAAGTCGTCGTCCACCAGTTGTCGATAGAAAAAAATTCTACAACATAGCTTATCTTAAATCAACGATATCTCCCTCATCCAGACTCCGATTCGGCTGATTTTTTTTTCAATGTTGGTATTTTTTCACAAGGAATCCAGATATGGTATTTGTTTTTGTAAATATTTCACCAAATGTTTCAGATCTGATGTGAAAACTCGCTGCCCAAAAAAATGCCTACAAAAAATGAAAAAAAAAAATATCTTCCTGTTTGACCCAAGAAAGTGCTCTGTGGAGGTTGCAATGTGTGCCTTAAGTTTGTTGAATATTATTGAAAATTTTGAAACTAAAATATGCATGAAACCCTCATTCCCATGGAATCATAACTTGCTCTGATACCACTGATCCGTATCTTGGGGGGAGGCCCTCAAGATCTAAAAGATTGAAATGGATCTTGGAGGGGAGGCCCCCAAGATCTGAAAAAAAAAATTGAAATTGCTAGAAGAAAAAGAGGAGAATGCCCAACAAACAAAACCACAAAGAAACTTTTTATTAAAACAGATAATAATTATAAAGACTAGATTGTGGTGGACAATCTGTCCTTTTACAAAATGTGACTTGTTACTTATAGTATTTTTCAATTATAATACCAGGGGTCAATTCCATGGGTGAATGAATACCATGGGTGGATGTCACAATACCATGGAAAATACCATGGGTGGATGTCACTTACAATACCATGGGTAGATAAATACCATGGGTAGATGCCACTTACAATACTGTGGGTAAATTCCATGGGTGGATGAATAACATAGGTGGATGAATACCATGGGTTGATGCCATTTTCCATTCAGATCGGGAGAACAAGTTAGTTGTGATTTCCCGTTGGCTTTACAAGGTAAAGCAAGTTGTTGATGGTAGTGTGGAGAAGCATAAGGAAAAAATTGTTGCTCGTGGCTTTTTACAGGTTGAGAGGATCATGTTGCTACAGTATATTTCGACAAAGGAGCAAGATTCTGACATTTTGACAAAAGCATTGTCAAAGTGTAAATTCGAGTTCCATAGAGACAAGATTGGGGTGGCAGATAATCCCTTTCTTGTTGAGAGGGAGTTGAAATATGGAAACAAGAATATTCCAATTTAATTTGTCCTTCAATTAAATTGTGAATTAAAATCAAATTTAGTCTTAATAGCTACTTGTAAATAATGAATTAATCTATTTTAAATTAATTAGTTGGAAAAATTCAAGTTAGAAGTCTTTTTGAAGTCATGCAAGAGTTATCCCTTAAATTAAGGAGATAAGATTGAGTTATATTTCAGTTGTAATTTTTTAACTCATTTTACTAAGTTAATTCCAGTTAAATTAGTTCCAAATTGTTTGAGGAACTAATAGTGAGTTAACAGTCAGTTGATGCATTAATGCACTCAACTAGTGCTACTCCAGTTAGCTGAACATTCCCTCATCAAAAACTCATGCATGTCTATTCTTGGAAAGACCCAGTTGAGATAAATGTTCAAGGACAATGTAATATCAATTTCATGTGTTTTCTCATGGAGAAAACTCATGCATGCAGTCACGGATTCATCCTTGAGGATTGTGTAGTTTTGAAGGATTGGTTTTCCACTTGGTAAAAGGCAGATCATCCACAAGGAACAGTGCAAGGAAATAGGAGTTTGGAGGGCAGAGAGGAAGGTTGGAGATAAGCCAAGATTTCTTGTGACCATCTATGAGAATTGTACTAAGAGCTGGCTAGTTGTGAGAGCTAAGGCTTTTTATAATTCCTATGTATTTACACCATGTATGATAATACAATAGTGTGGGGATTTTAGCTGAGGCTTTCCCCAAAGTATTTTCATGTGTATTTTGCTATTGATTCTTCTTCTTCTAGTTATATTGTTCAGCTCGATCTTTAATCTTTTGCAAATTGATAGTAGAAGTACGTTATATTATTCTGCTTTGATTTATATTGCATTATCGGGTTAACCTACCATCAAATTTTCTGCATCTTCTAATCCTCATGGCTTGGTTGCTTTCACTCTGAGATGGTGTGATGGATGGAGGAATATTTGAATGGGGGAGAAGTAAATGAGGATTTACCTCCTACAATCCCTCTCCCTTGTCCCATTTGAGTTTTAACCTTAGTATTTGCCAAAATTCCTTGATTTTCTCCTTCAATCTTGCATTCAATGCATATTAGTCCACTAGGCATCATATCCAACTCTAGCTCATCTCATAAACAAAATATAATAAAAAACATGTAATAAAGTGTGATAAATGTTAGTTTGACTAAGATACGAGGTGAATTAAGGCCCATATAATTACCCAATGATGAGGCTCATCATCACCCCATAATGAAAGTGTTGCTCATCCTCTGATCAACTCTTTCAATATCCATATCCTTCATAGCTCTAGCGGCCTCCCTAACATCCCATGCCTCTGTTGTGGTTTCCTCTTCTTGTTCATAGAAGCTTGCTTTCCTTTCTACCTCCTCCCACTGCCTCTTTTCTTCTTCTTCTTTCCTTCCTTCTAGCACTCCTAAGAGTAGTGGTGGATTGAGTTTCAGGCTAATCCAATTGACTTTCAACCTTTGCATAGATTTCTTGTACATGGGTGTCTTGTTTAGTGCTTCTCCCAATCTTTGAGGAGAGTGGTACTCTCTTATATTTAAGTTGTATGGAAATGTGTTCCATCTCCTCAGGAAAGCATGTATGCTATCATCCCCTAACAGCCTGAACATGTCCTCAAAAAGTGAAATTGCTTGCTCTTGGGTAGTAATATATCTAGGTGCAAGCCAAGGATCATTAGCAATCAAATTATGGGTACTGATGAGGGCCATGGGATCTAACTGTTCAGCTCTAATCATAAGAGGTTTAGTTTTCTCTCTTGCCAATATCTTCTTCATCTTTATAGCCCTTGATTCCTCATGTTTCCTCCATGATGCCAAATTCATCAACTGTAAATATCCTAGCTTGAAATTAGGTTCCTATACATTCATTTTTGTTAAGGCCATGTTGTGCAAATAAAACTCATACATCTTGGCCCTATCTTCTAGTGTGCTCTAATCACAAAGATCAATGAATTGCCTATAGTCCTGAAATGGCATGGTGCCTCTCTGTGTTAGGGTCTTGATCTAGAACTACAACCACTATTCCTGAAGGTATAGGGCATAATATTTAGCTAGCATCCTACACTATATTTCTTCCAAAGAGAAACTGGCCATACATGCCAATTGATTCTCTTTTTCTTGCATTTGTCTTCTCAACCACGCATTTTCTGTTCTAGTTGATTTTTCATTATGGCCTCTCTATCTCTCAAGTTACTTAGCTCTTTGCCCATCTCCTTGAGCTTATCCTCCATGTGCCCAATGTCTTCCACCCCCTTGTATTTGATGATCTGCATCCATCGGTGAGTTCTGGCTCTCTCCTTCTCAAGCTCAAAGAGCAATGGAATAAAAAAAAATTTAGGTATGACCCTGCCTCCTTCAATAAACTTGTAGTAGGAGTCAAGGTTAGGTTGGGGGCTAGGTTCTTTTGACTATGGGTCTCTTCTTTAGTTCCTTGTTGTTGGCCTACCTCCTTTTCCAATTTTTATGTCTCCTGTAGGTTCAGCAAAGTATCCTATAGGACTACTTCTGCTTCCTATAGATTTTGTTGTGTATCCTGTAGGATTTATTTTCCATTGGAAGAGGTTGATCTAGTCATAGGCCTTCTCACATAGGTGATAGGAGATTTAGGGGAAGGAATTTTGTCATTTTGTTTATGTGAGTCTTCAATCACAATGGGAATTTTGGTTGGTGTTTGGGGTTTTCCCTACCTTATTCTTGTGCTTTTCCTTGTCCTGAGATATAAGGGGTTTTGCCTCTATCTTTTGCCTTCTTGCTTTTTTGGCGTGCTAAGAGCAGTGAGGGCAGTTGTTGCCTCTCTCTAAGTGGGTTCTGGAGACACCCTAGGTGACTCCTCCTTGTCTTCTACCCCCTCCTTCCCATTTATCTCTTCACCTATGTCTTTCCTTTCTTCTTCCTCTTGTAGATCCTCATCATATTTATCAGTTCCCTCCTTAACATCCTCCTCTTTTCTTCATCATCCTCCTTCTCTTTCTTCTATTCTTCTTCATCTTCCTCATTTTCTTCTATTTCATCTTCTTCTTCCTCCATCTCGTCTTCATCTCCTTTTGTTTCTTCTTCTTCCTGATCTACTTCTTCTTCCTTTGCTTCAATCTCTTCCTCTTCCTCTTCACTGATAATAGGAATAACATCATATTGGAGAGCCTTGATGTCTTCCTCTGCCTACATGTATCTGAAAACTGACCATTGTATAGGAATTCTGAGGTTTTGGAGGGCATCTTCTATAAGGATTCTAATTAAACCATGGTGAGCTAACTGTTGGGAATTTCCCTCTTGCACTTTGATGCTTGAGTCTATTAGTGATTGCAGCAGGAAGTATGGTATGTTGAGCCTGCGGTGAGGGGTTGTTTTTGCTCCAAATCTCAATTCTTCAAGAAGCCTAAAATGATAGCCATAGACCACACTATACCTACCCTCACATGAAATGTATTTGATAAGTTGGTAGCTTACCTCATTCTAGGGATATGGCAGACTTTCTCTCCTTACTCCATTTTTGTCCTCAGTGGGTTCCTCACCTTCTAAAAATAATTCCCTTTTGGCAACCTAGCTATCTCCTTTGTCTTCCTTCCTCCATGGTACTCCTAGGGGAAGTGTGGTAACTTTGTTGATGAGTTCAGGGGTGAGTTCTATGTAGAGGCCTCTTACCACAATAGTGGCATGGAGTCTGGTGAGTGGAGTGAGGGAGAGAGAAAACTCTCAGGCCACCTCATCATCATACCCCCTTAATTTTTCGAAAAACCCCATCCAATTATGCCTTGTGAAGATTTCTAGTACCTGAGGGTGTTGTTGGATTCTCACAGTGTTAGTGGGATCCCTCTTATTAAACCCTCCTATCATCTTGGATGGTGAGGTTTTGAGGAGATGAGATGGTTGATACAATTTTCAAATGCAGAAGTAAAAAAATTGAGCTGAATGTGTGGACAATTCTCTTGCATAGTTGCCAAATTCACTCAAACTAGAGGATTTTTTTGTCCAAATTACTTGGAAAGAGGAATGTAATTACAAAGCCTACCTCTGAAACTCCTCTCGTCCTATCCTTTGGACTGTCTCTGTGTATCCTGTAGGAATCTTGTATGCAATCCTATAGGATTTCCTATGCAATCTTGTAGGAATTCCAGTGCAGAAAAATGATGGTGACTTCCTTGCTATAGGTTTCCTAGGTATGAGAGTGACTTGTGAGACCAAGCCTCGAGGAAGTGAATGCATGGGGATGACGATTATTTCCTCTTATGGTCATTTGGGTTGAAGTGGTGTGTTGGCAGCCAAGGTACGGTTTCCATTTTTGGACCGTTGGTTCCCACTACCACCTCATCATTCCCCACCTCCTCGTAATCAACTCCCACTTCATGCTTTCATAGCCTTAACTGCTTTTTTCCTTCTCCTTTATGTTTTTGAGTTGACTACTGCCACGTGTGAGAGGACAAATTGTTTTGTCTTTTTTGATTTATTGAAGGTGGCCAAGTTAATCGGCCACCTTTCTCTTATAAACCAACTTACTCGTAACCTTTACATATTTTGATTACATTATGCACATGAGATAGGCTGCTACATGATTTCCTACAAGATGTCCCGTAGCTGCTTCTCCCTCATAACTCTTAATCATACCTTCTGTTGGGAGTTTGAGGATGGTGACATGGATGGAGAGAGAGAATAGGAGTGTGGAGGATGAGGAAGACTCAGGTGATGCTCCTTGTTTCTCTCTATTTCCTTCTTTTTCGAAGACTGTGAAATTTTTTGAAATTGATATATTTTTTTAAGGGTGAATGTAGGGGTGTTGAAGGTGGACATAGGTATGTTCATGGAATGATGTTGTAGGGGTGCTATTTTATTGGCATAACAGGTCATTTTTTTCCTTTAGAGTTGCTTCCTGTAGGATTTCTGGGTCACTGTGATTCCTACATGATCATCCTATAGGTTTTCCAGGGATCTTGTAGGTTTATAGGGGATCCTCTAGAAAACACAGTCCCCTTGTAAACTGAAGGAAAGGAGTGGGAAAATGAGAGAAATGGTAGAGTGATGAATGAAAATGAGTGGAAAAAAAAAAGTGTGAGTGAAATAGGTCTCTTGGCGATCCTCCTTTTCTCTCTGATCATCCTTGGTGACCTGCAAAATAGAAATTTTCATGATTTTTCTCTCTCTTTTTTTTTATAACAATTAGGCTGCCTCTGAGAGGTTTTCATCCTAGCTGTTTTCCCTGGGTGCCTCAAGAGAGGTTTTCACCTAAGGATCTTTTTATTCTCATTTTTTGTCTCTTTCTTTTATTTTTTTTATATATTGACACCATTGGGCTGTCCCAAGAGGTTTTCAACCCGATAGTGGGACCCAGGCACCTCATGGAGGTTTTCACCTGAGTCCTTATTTTTTTTATTTTTTCCTCTCAGTGATTTGATGAGGTAGGATCTGAAACTTTCTCCACTACCATCATTGTTTTATTGATATCATCAATGAATTCTTGTTTTGATAATGATCTCTTGTAAATCTTCAGTCAGTGTCTATTAACAAGTAAAGGAATGGCTTCTTCATCTATGGTTCTAATATGTACTGAACCATTATCATAGCATCTTTCTACAACATAAGGTCCTAGCCATCTTGTCCTCAACTTGCCCTTGAAGTCCTTATACCTAGAATCATATAACAAATCCAATCACCTTCTTGAAATTGTTTTTCCATGATGTTCTTATCATGTCAGATCTTCCTCTGAAGTTGAATTATCTCTATATGTAGGAGGGCCTGCATTCTAAACTCATCCAAACCATTTAATTGGAGCAATATCTCTTTTTGTGCACTGTTGAGATCTAGATCTAGTTGGGCTACCATCCTTAATGTGTTATACCCAAATTCAATGGACAGCAAGACCTTTTTCCCATAGACCAGCTCATAGGGTGTGAATCTAGTGGTGGCCTTCCAAGTGGTATTATAGGCCCAAGTGGCCTCAACTAGTCTGTCTGCCCAATCCTTCCTGCTGCTGCTTACCACTTTGGTCAAGATGCCCTCTAGCACTCTATTGGTCACCTCTACTTGTCCATTAGCTTGTAGATGATAAGGGACTAGAGGTTCTATCCTTGATCTTTTGCTGGCTGAGCAAGTCTTCAATCATGTTGGAGGTAAATGGTCTGCCTTGGTCTGTGACCAGCTCTCTAGGGTACCCAAATTTGTAAAATACATTCTCCCTTAGGAACTCAGCTACCTTCTCTTATGTTGCTACCTTAATTTCCTTGGTTTCGGCCCACTTAGTCAGATAGTCAATGCACACAATGATATACTACTTTTGTTTGGAAGGAGGGTCAATAGGTCCAATGAATTCCATGCCCCACTTTTCAAATGGCTCGAAAGTCACCTGAGATTGCAAAGGCATTTCATCTCTTGTCGTAGGCCTTCCCATCCTTTGGCACTGATCACACTGATTAGTATATCTTTTCACATCCTGATGAAGAGTGGGCCAATAATAGCCTACTTGTAACACTTTGAATGTTATCCTCTTTGCTGCAAAGTGACCTCCACAAGGCCCATCATGATAGGTCAGAAGGATGTCATAGACTCCCTCCTCCCTGACACACCTTCTCAAGATTTGATCTAGGCCAAGTTTGAAGAGATTTCCCCCAATCCATGTGAAGGGGGCACTCTTCCTTACTATCTTGCTTTTCTCTTTGGAGGACAAGTTCAGTGGGAACTATGCAGATACCAAATAGTTTGTTATATCAGCAAACCATGGAGAGAGAACTGAAATAGAAAATAAGTGCTCATCCGGTAATTGGTCATCAACCATTCCTTCTTCACCTACAGGAAAATTTAATCTGGACAAAAAGTCTCCAACAACATTTTCCTTACCTATCTTATCAACAATAGTTAGATCAAACTACTGTAATAAAAGTAACCATCTTATAATCCGAGCATTCACATTTGGTTTATTCATTAAATATTTGCTTGCAGCATGGTCAGTATGCACAATGTTTGAGAAGAGAATGAAAGCATAGATGAGATCTACTACAAGAGTGAAGATAGAAAAGATGGAAATGAAATCCTACTTTTCAAAACTAATCAAATGCTAACTTAAATTCAGTAAAATCTAAAGCTTATGCAAGAAATAGAAATCTGTGTTTTTGGGGCTACACAAGGGTCCCTTCCTCAAATCATGATCCCAAAGGGAGGAAATGAGGCCAAGACACCCACTGACAACTCTATGGTACTCCTTTTTATCCCTGCTAACCTGCTACTGAAGTAAGGCACAAATGGAAGCAAATTAATAAACAATCAATCCAATCTACACTACTTGCAATGAAAACACATCTAAAATCAAATTAACAATGAAGTTATGAGACTAATCTAAACATACATATACAAGAAAGAGGAGCCTTGGCTATTAGGGTTGGGTCCTAAACCAAGATCTTCAACCCTCTAAGTTAACTCGGTGCTGGCTAAAAAAAAAATCATTTTTATTACCAAAACAAAAAATTACATCAATAAAAATTTCACAAGCCTGGAGCTCAAAAATAGCTTAGAGTTTTACAACAAAAATTTGAATTCTAATGATGCCCTAGGCCTCTCTACTTATACAACTGAAGTCCCCAACAACTTCCTTAAAATTAGGGAGGCTCGGCTCCCGAATTCGAGATAAACTAGCTCTTTGTCTCTCACTTGCTTGGCTACCTTCTAATCCTCATGGCTTGGCTGCTTGCACTCCGAACTGGTGTGATGGATGGAGGAATATTCAAATGGGGGAGAAGTAAATGAGGAGGATTTACATCCTACAATCCCTCTCCCTTGTCCCATTCAAGTTTTAACCTTAGTATTTGCCAAGATTCCTTGATTTTCTCCTTCAATCCTGCATTCAATGCATATTAGTCCACTAGGCATCATATCCAACTCTAACTCATCTCATAAACAAAATATAATCAAAAACATGTATTAAGTTGTGAGAAAATTTGGTTTTACTAAGATAGGAGGTGAATTAAGGCCCATATAATTACCCAATGATGAGGCTTATCACATTGAAGGTGACTGGTTTGTAAACACATATGGCAATGGAAGGCAATATTCTCATAATCAAGTGATTGAGTCCACTTTAGATTGTTATGGAGTAGAATAATTCTATCAGGATATCCTTTGTTGAGATCTAGCTCTACGCATATTCTGGAAAAGGTGAAAATGTCTTTTGCGACTCGATCTACATCCACCTTTAAGAACTTCCCCAAGGAATTTCCTGTTTTGTCTAGTACTGTGTGATGCCAAAAATGAAGAGGAAGATTATGTAGCTGGACCCAAAATGACATTTTGGAAACCACCATGGTATTTGTGTCGAAATCCGGGAACCATGGTGTCAAGAAGAGACCTACATTGCCCCATAACCATGGTCCCTCTTTTAAAACATATTGCAAATCTCCTGTTGAATCAAACTTCACTATGAAGAACCCTTTTGAGCATAGATGTACTTCACAGTTTTGTGTCCAAGTAGAGTATATCCATTGATGTAAATTCTCTGATTTGGGCTAGAATCCATTGAATCTGCATATTATTGTTCTTGTGTATAATTCAGAGTATATCTCATTGACTTCTAGCATGTTGATTGTCAATGCCGACACTTGGTTCACTTGTTCCACAATATAGGGGCCAAGCATATTGGGACATTGTTCTTCCTTAGTTTCTGGTTCTAATTTCCTTTAACTATGTCCTTAAAATAAGTTGGGCCTTTTAGAGTTGGTTCCCAAAGAGCCGCCAAGTAGACGTGATTTCAAGATGATGGTAGAATCAGATCCAATACCATAGTCCTGTAACTTGACTCCTTGCAAATATTTCCCCGATAATTCAAACTTTGGAATTGTTTTGGAATACTTATCTGTTGAAGAATCTTCTGCTGCAAAACTTGTACTCATTCCCAGATCCCAATCCTCATGCTTACTAACTGCCTGGTCGTGGATTTAATAAAAATTTGGGCAAGTTCTCCTTCATTTGGATCTAAGCATTGAGAGCCCAGGTTCACCCTCTTATGAGTCAGGTCTCAAACATCCATCTTTGTGATTCCAACAAGCTATATTTTTAAAACAAACTTTGTTGTTGCTTTCACCGGATCAACAAATGAGAAAGATGGAAGACTATCTTGACACAATGACTCTATGACGGGATCAAGTGATTTATCATGCCTACATAAAAAAACTTCTGATAATCAGTAACCTTTATTGAGATCATGTTTGTGCCCACTACATCTCTTCCATGTGATTTCCCATAGCACAGATTGCCATAATGGGAGATGCCGATCAGATCTAGAACCAGTTGGAGTTCCACGAGACCAGGTGATTTATAAATTGTAACTCTTGCTATCCATCGCTAAAAACTTCGTCTCTCTCTTCAACTTATACTTCCGAACCTAGATCTAGAGATGGTTTGGCTAGGGCCGAATTTGGTGTGCTTCTATCTCAATGGGTTGTTATTGTAGTAAAAACACAACCCCCCCATTATTGATGTGCTCACTTCAAATAATGGGGACCCTTTCTATAAAATTTTAGCTAAACATCTTTTAAGATTTCTATTTAGTTGATTATCTTATGCTTTTCTTAATTTTTTTATTTTCTTTGGATACTTTTTTTTATTCCTTTGCTAGAATCGATTTTTTATAAGCTTCCTATTGACATTTGTTCCGCCTCATTTGGTCAGCTGGTTTGAAAATGGTACTCCTTTGAAGTTTCATCATTTATCTAATCTAGGTTAAAAACAATATTGCATGTTGTAAATAAATTAGTTCAACAATGCATTTATTTTAAAATTAACACCTAGTTAGTTCTTACTAACATTTTTCCATTTTCATTTTTTAGCCAAATCATGAAGTATCGGGATTTTAGTAATTTATTCCAATTTTCAAAATAGATCACTAATCTCGAAAACCCAAACATCGAAATGGTTGTAGTTTAGAAAACTAAAATTCATAAAATAAAACAAAAAAATAAATTATATTCAGTGTTAAATTTTAAATTAATTTAATTAATTAAATTAATAAATTTAATACATAAAATATATATAAAATAAAAATAGATAAAAAAAAATAAAAATAAAACTTAATCGCATCAAGAGTTTACAACGCATTGGGAATTTCTTATCGCAATTTTCATAACAAATCGTTGACACCTCCATTCCCCGATCGTCGATATGCAATAGCGATAAGTTAGAAGGCATGGCATTTGTTTTTGTTTAAAATTTATTATACATTTGTTTTTTTTAACTTTCACTTATACATTATGAGTGAAGACGTAGATCGTTGGTAAGTTAGTTTTTTAATAGTTTAAAATATTTAATATTAATATATATATTAATAAATTAATAAATTATAATATTTATTAACAAGGAATTTAGACTTCTGTGATCCATAACACTTGTTTAGAAAAATTTTGGCGAAATCACATAATTGATCAATTGTCGACGCGTTTCGAACCAACTAGTGTGGTTCATCGTCAGGATAGGTTGAAGATACAGATCCAGTTCAACGTGTTAAATAGTCTAAGTAGAGACTCCAACAGCTAAAAAGACTAACGGCTATTTTTCAACTTAAGGACCCCCGTCAAACCTCCTTTAACCGAATTAATATTAATATCCTTTATAATTACTATTATATTTATGGAGCTAAGTAAACTAGGTAAAAAATAAAACATATCAATGGTTAGATATTAAAATTAATCCATTAATTTATTTAAAT
>APFE030087711.1:86022-96886 GCA_000404065.3 Pinus taeda
TATTAAGGTTAGTTTAAATTAACTTAGAACTAACCAAAAAATATAAAATCAAAATCAAAACATAAATCAAATACAAATTAATTAAATGAATAAATGAAAAATAATATTGATTAGTTACTTTATTTCGAAAATACATATTTTAATTTTCCATTAATTATAAATATATTTATAAACATAGCAATAGGTTGTTAAAAATCAAAGGCTAATAAAAGGCTAAATAAATACCTTATATTCTAAGGCTAGTTCAAATATTTTTAATAAAAATAAAAAATATATATATTATGCTAAATATCCTAGGTTGCCAATAACAGATATATAAATAAACAATTTACAATCTGAATTAAATAATCTTCGAATATATAAGGAAATAAAGGGGATTGAATCAAACCATAAGGGTGATAATTAAAAGAGGAACAAATCAAATCAAGAGAAAAGCAGAAAATAAAACAACAAACCCAAAGGAATTAACCCTTAAGGTAAGGAAACTTGAAACACTGAGACCTTACCAAGAAGGGACCGCGGAGGCTAGGAAGACAGGGCTGGGACCCAGCAGTTGCTGATCTTCCAACCATCATCCCTATTCAGATTATTCGGCCTTTTTTCAATCTCTAGGGCCTCTCTAAACTTGCGATGGTGAAACTGAGCAACTCTAGCAATGAATTGAGCCTCTTCGATACATACATGATGCATCGTCTTCTCGGCATGTTCCTCTAGGGCTGAGGATTTGGTCCTACCATGCCTCAAGTCCACTAAATGCTCGCTAATCCTTTGATTGATAGAGCGACCTGTCTCACCAATATATGGAATCCCACAAGAACAAGGGATGACATAGACGCTCTTCATGTCTTTAGGGTCAATAGGATCTTTTACAGACCTGAGGGAGCTACAGATAGTATTAAGAGGTCTAAAAGTTGCAGGTACATCAAACTTTCTCAGAATCCTCGCAATCCTATCTGTGGTCCCCTGGATATAAGGAAGGTTAACCCCCATGACACGATCATTAGGATCCCTACGGATTGACGGCTCCTTCTTGGCCTTGAGGAAGGCCTTTTGACTCGGGTGTCTATTATAACCATTTTTCCCAAAGACATCTAGGAGATGAGCCTTCTCCCTTTCCAAGCTCTCTTCATCAGAGATTCTAACAGCACGGGTGGCAAGTGTGCTTAGAACCCCTAACTTTTGAGCTAGGAAATGATGGGAAGAAGTATGCAAGTATTGCTCAGTATGCGTCTTCTTCCTAAACACTTGATGAGAAAAGGAACCATCTGCTTTCTTAGAGATGAGAACATCCAAGAACGGAAGACAACCATTGTCTTCTTTTTCCATCGCGAATTTTATGGCGGCGGACTGGTTATTAAGATGATTGAAGAAATGATCCAGCTCATCAGGACCATGAGACCAGACAACACCAGTGTCATCAACGAATCTTTTCCAAAGCTTCGGAAGGAGACGAGAAGAGGCCAAAGCCTTAGACTCAAAATCCTCTATAAAGAGGTTGGCGACTACCGGGGACAAGGGGGAGCCCATGGCAACCCCACAAGTTTGCTCATAGAATTCTCCTTCGAAGCTGAAAAAGGTGGATGTAAGGCAAAGCTCAACCAATTTCATCGTATCATGGTCGGTGAGCTTATAAATCACCTTCATGGCCTCATTGATTGGAATACACGTGTAAATTTAAATTTAAATTTAGATATTATTTATATTAATATTAATTAGTTTATAAATAGTTAATATTTTAGTTAGTTAGATATTAATTAATACATAGTTTATTAATTAATTAGTTTAGTTCATAATTAATGATTAAATTAGAATTAATTATTAGATAATTAGAATTCTAATTTAGACGCAAATTACACTTGGAAAAATTCACAATGAATCAAGTTTTCAGAACCTCGACGGAATCCCTTCATGCGATGCGATCAAAGTTAAACCATGAATTTCATTTTAAAGTCATGCTCGCATTTATTCCAGATCTGATATGAGTATTAACCTTATCTTATTAATTTATCGGGTCCACCGATATCACAAGATTACAATGAACATTTAAAAAGAATGTGTGATGTAATGTTTTCATGCGATGCGATGTTGCGACATCACATATCGTGTATCGCAATTTTAACAAGCTCCTCAACTTAAACATTAAAGGATTTGCGATTGGAAAATGCGATGTGTTAAAGGATTTTAATGCAAAGTTTTTCACGTCACCCTCACCTCACACTGCACTCACCATATCCCTCCATAATTTCACGTGTATGAATTAATGAGGTTAGATTGATTCTAATAGTTTGTTTTATGGATTTTGTTGGGTTGATTCTAATGGTTTGTTAATTAATTTTTATATTATTATAATTATAATATTTATTATATTTAATATAATTGAATTTATATTATATTCAATTTAATTAACTTTCAAATTATTGTATATAATTTAATTTTGTAACTTAATTAATTCTAATAGATTGATAATTATTAGAATAATTGTATAATTAGTTAATTATAATTAAATTAGAATTAATTACTAGATAATTAGAATTCTAATTTAGGATTTAATTTTTAATTAGAATTTTGATTTTTAACCCAGCAACATAAATTTCATAATTATGCCAGAATTGACTCACTAAATTTGGAGGCCCATAGATTGAGTTTTACTTGGCCAAATGAGGCCCATGACAACTCATTAGAAATATAAAATCAATGAGTATATTTCTGAAGAGCTTTCACTAATAGATTTGGTCATTTGTTGGGTCGAAAATTAGGCAGAAGATCAAGCTCCGAATTTTGAAAACAAAATCAATTTTCTGAGTTTTATTTTCATTTGCCCAAGTCTCTTCTAATTGCAGATTCGCTCATCAATGATATCTTTGGCCAATTAAACCATCTCAGGCATCAATAGAGAGCTTATATTTTATTTTCAATTATTTATTTAAATAGAATTTGATTGGATTTGTTTTAATGCCAGAAATGGTATTTTGATTTTATTGTTACATTTTAATTCATTTTGATTTCTTTTTGTAGGAAAACAGTAGAAGATATATGGAGAAAAAGATCTCAATCAATGAGAATGCTCCAGCAATTAAAAATGGGAATTTGGAGCAAATAAAATTGGATTAGGCAGATTTCTCTTCAACAAACTTCCATCTCAAGAATTCCTTTGCAAATATTATAAATAGCAGGTTGCAGAATGGAATATGGGATGCTCTCCTTTGCAATTCTAGAATTCTAAAAGCACTTTTGTAATAGGGATTTAGAGTTGTAGGTGGGAGGAGTAGAATTGGAGATCTGGAGATTATTGAGGTTTTTCTTTTACATCCTGAGTTATGTATAATGAACAGAGTTTGCACTATTGTAGCTTCTACTTTTGAAAGCAAAAGCTTAGGCATTGTAAAGGACTATTAGAGACCGGAGCTGGAGAAATGGATTCAATAAATTGGTGTTTCGAATACTATTATTTTAAATGCTAGTTTTATTTTATGATAACAGGAATGGTGTCAATTTACTTAAATATTTGTGCATTTTTGTCAGTATGGGTAATTTTCTTTTATTTTATGTTGTCATTTATCTCTGCTCTTATGAGCTAAATTTTGATTTCTGAGTAACTATTCACTCATAAATCTGTCTTTTAATATTGGATGAATAGATAGTGATATGTTGTGAACTTATTCCGCATATTATTGTTTAATTATTCAAGTTACTAATTAAATGATCAATACTATTTTGTGAACTACTTCCTGAGTGTTGTTGATTGATTATTTCAGTTAAAAGATCTCAATAGGATGTGTTTGGTATCCATAATGTCAGTTAATTGAACTATTTCATTAACTTGATATTCATTATAAACGAGACATTCAAATATCAATATTTTAAATACCTGCTCTTGATTAGGCTAGATCCATATCTGCCTAATTAAGATAGAATTAAGATAGATCATTTTGCTTGCATCTTAGCATAAGTTTGCATTTAGATTAATTCCTGCATTCTTTTAAGTCCTCTTTCCAAAGAGACAAACTTTAGTTGTGGATTGGCTGAGCCCTAAATCAACTTAATGATCACTTCCTTGCCTGATTAGCAAGAAGAATGATTTGATGTCTCTTTTCCATTGGTGAATGAAAGTCATATTTTAAAGCCATTGGAGATTGAGAGAAAGTAACTGGACCTAGTTGAACCAGTCTAAACCACCATTCCAAACGAAAAAGGAGCTGCTTTAAGGTCCGGACCAGGTGGTCATCCCCCATGTTGTTGCAACGATTTTTGAGGCTTCAACATAATGGCACTAGAAGGAGGGCCTGAAACTTATTGTCTGTTGGAGTCTTTTCAATTTTAACATTCTATTTAATCACGATGGCTCCTCTTAAACTTCCAATTTAGAGTTGTATCCATGGACGTGCATCTTCCAATACTCCACCCGAAGTGGTAAGATTCTTATCTCAAGTAAAATTCAATGGTAAGAGAAATTCTTTTGCTTTTAATCATGTCCTTTAATTTATTCACAATGTTTCAAATTATGATTTTGAAGGAATTGATGGAGGCATCTTCCAGTTGCCTCAATTCATAGTTGGAACCAATTTGTTACAATTTTCATTTGTAAATTTGACTACTATGATTATGATCAAGTATGTAATGAAATTGAATATCTACGAAATGAAACGAGTTTGTTAGAGATTTTAATATTCGATTTCATTTGAATTGCTTAAAATTTAATTTCAAAGATGAACCTATGAAAGAAGAATCACTAGATTGGTTTGAACATAATTATTCTCTTTCTCCTATTCCCGATCCATATGAAATTAGTTCAAGCTTTGTTCCATCCCCTTCCAATATAAATGAGAAATCCAATTTGGATGTACAAATAATTGTGATGAAGAGGTTTCAAAAAGCTTGGAAAATATTTCTAATCAAATGCAAGAAGACAACAATAACAATTTTGGAGAAAGAGCCGCCTTCAAATCTGAAAGCTACTTTGAGGTAAATTCATAAACTCTGATTTCAAGTCAGCAAGTGCAAGCAACAATCAAACTAAATAATAACATGCAAATTGCTATACAAATTTCTGAATTTTTCCATGATGAACAAATGCTGAAATCAGAGCAGCAAAGCAGCCTTCTTCAAGAAAGCATGAGCACACAAAGGAATGATTTAGAATATGACATTTACAATAAGCATAATGTACAAGAATTCTCAAACAGAGACATTTTTAAATGGATTATTTCAGAGTCACATTTTTCCTTTTATCTTGATATTCTTAATGATGGTAATTTTTCATCTCTTGATATGAATAATATTTCAGAAAATAAAGAGGATGATCTAAATGAATTACCATTAAGTTTTTATCAAGATAGAGAAGCAATTAATGATCATTCTTTTGTCATTAATGAACATGAAATTATTGTCCCTCCTTGTTTTGATATACTAGATGAGATTGAAGGGAAATCTAGAAAATCTTGTGAAGTCATTTATGATAATTACTCTAACATTGAAGATGTTGATTTTTCTCGAGAAAATCATCAGAAACTTCAAATAACATTTGAGAATGAGGGACATTTTAATTTAGAAATTATTCCAACCAATCCTCATTCTAGAGCAGAAAATTATCTTCATGATTTTACTATGCAAGAAAATATTCCGATTTATGATTCATATCATGATCAAGCTTACATTCCTGTTCATAATCATAATTCTCTTTCTAATTCACAAGTGGGAATTCGAAATTACTCAAATTCCATAATTCTAACTGATCCTTGTGAAAGAGAAATTATTTCAAAACGATCCCAATTGTGCTGTAACATTAGTTGTACAAATAGTGATTTCATTTTATTTTTGTTTCCTCACTTATGTTGTATAAAATCAGATTTATTTTTAAACTTTAATTTTCAGATTTTTGATACATTACGCTGGCATATTGAACACTTTACTATCAAACATTCAATTGATGCATTGCCTTGTCAGAAAATTGAAGTTTTATATTGTAATCAAGAGCATCAAAAGCTATTTCAATTTCAATCAATGCTAATGTTTTATCAAAAGCTTCTATCTTCTCAAAGGCAATATCAACAAGAGAATATAGTTTTAGAAGTTTGCCAGCAATTCAATTTAATTAATAATTTTCTATTTCATTTGAAAAATTTCCATCCATTTTTCATTAATTCGTTTGAAAAATATTTGGAAACTTTTCCTTCATGGAAAATTGTCAATAACTTAACATTTACACGTAACACTAACAATTTCTTCTAAGCCTTTGAATATAAAAATTCATATCCTCAATCTAGCCTGTCATTTTTTCCTTTGAACATTCCCCAATTATTAATAGAAATCCATCCAGA
The DNA here is from genome assembly GCA_000404065.3 of Pinus taeda. NCBI lineage: Eukaryota > Viridiplantae > Streptophyta > Pinopsida > Pinales > Pinaceae > Pinus > Pinus taeda. The sequence goes on from APFE030087711.1 coordinate 92,340, forward strand.
TTTCTATGATCCAATTGGTACTCAATTGTAAAGAAAAATTCATAAGAAGAAGATTTTAAATAAACTTCTAACAATAGTTGTACATTCTGATTTCAGATTTAATTTTCTTAGTTCAATTATATTTGTATTTTTATTACTAACATTTGAACTGTACATATATGCAGGAATAAAAATGAGAGAATGGTTGCACTAGAAATATGACTATACCTAGTCATCTTCATGTATATGGTTAGAATAGGAGTAGAATTAACTTAGTTTGTTTGTTTTATGTAGTTAATTTATTTTTAATAGCTCTGTAGATTGAAAATAAAGGAAACAATCAACCCTTCTCATATCATATACATTTTCAGTGAAATATTTTCTTCCTATCGGAAAATTTTAATTCTTGTTCTCCTTTTTAAAATTTCTTGCAGCAATGCCTCTACCCATGAATACATCTCTGCCTATTTCGAATAATGTATTGACAGAATATGCGCCTAGCACACATTTAAATCTGTGTTGATATTTTTTCTACAATTAGTGGCTTTATCTCATTCTGGTCTTTAGTTTATTATCTGATGCTGCAATACGCATCATATTTATTTCCTGAAGCTGTTATTGAACAGTCACTATAACAATACAGATTTTTCTCAATTAATTCAGAATAAGCAGAGATAATAAATTGTTGTTTCAAATTCAAAAGGGAAGACTATTTTCATATTTATTTCTGGTAAATTTTATATTTCCTGAACATAAATAAACAGATTTTATTTACGCTGATTGCACATTCCAATTTAAAATAAATAATAAGATGATTTTGAACAAAGTCAGAATTTTGATAAATCGAAGGAAGAATTTGAAGATTCATGAGGTAAAATCTGCAGACAATTTCCTTCTAGGTACGCATTTACAAGTTCATTCTCATCTATTATTAGTTTCTCTTTTCCTTCGTTTATTTTTTATTTTTTGTTTTGTTTTATTTGCAAGATTTCATTTGTTTTCAAAACTAGAAATAAGCAGCGAACCCATTGCAATAGGTCCAGGGAAATTTTATTTTGAGATTCATTAGAATTTGAGCAATTTTTAATTTTTTCATTGATCATTTCAATTTGATTTTCATATTGTTGATACTTCAGTAAAAATATTCGCCCACTCATCTTCGTCAATCATTTCATATGATATCACATCATCCATATCGCATCATTGGTAGCAAAATTTTTCATCGGAAGTAGCTTCTAGCATTTTTTATAACAAATTGTTTAATAAGAGATCTTCGATGTGTTACCTCGCTCATATGTCATATCACATTTCACATATCAGAGGTTTGCAGTTGAAGTATACTTTCATTATCATGAATTGCTTTTACCAATATTGCAACGACCACATAGTTCCAGACCGATATAAAATTCAATAAGTTTATAAAATATCGCATCCATTCAATCGCAATAATGGTAGGAGCATAATTTTAAAAGGCCGATGTCTCAGATCTGGTATGTTATTAAATTTTCATCATAAAATTATCGGGTCCACTTTTCATCACATATCGGCATATCGAGAATTGTTATCCCCTATGCTTAAGTTCACTAATCGCCGATTAGCTACGTCATCCATCGCATTGCCGATATTGGAATTTCCAATATGATTATTCTCTGATATTCCGGTACACCGATATCGCAATCGCTTCATCGCATTTTTATTCATGGCCATACCACTATTCCAAATTTGCGATGCGCAATGTCCAAAGTACAAATCGCGAGATGCGGTGTGCGATCTACAAATTGCAGCATGATTGTCCCCGATTCGCAATATAAAAGTTCTTCAATAGTGTGATCGCTACATATTATCACACATATTTTCTTCGCATGATCTCATATCGGCAATTTGCTATTTCAATCGCCGATGCGATAGCTTCCAATGCATGCCTTTGAGCCATTAATATTTAATCGATATATGGCATAGAAACAAAAGTGAAGTATTGCAAATTAAACTTGAAGCATGGTGAAGAAACATGTGATGCGAATTATCTGATACGACGATGTGTTATTTTAAAAAGCGAGCTTGGGTAATCACTATGGTAAGAAAGTTGTTAATGAAAAATTTGCAACATATTCAAATCATTTTGATTTCTCATATATTTTAGTTTTAAATATATAATTCCATAATTAAAAAAGAAATTCAAGACCTCTCTATCTTCACATTTAAATTTTATTATCTCGGATGTGGTCTTGATTCTGGACAATTTATAAGATCATGGAGTTTATATGAAACTTATAGTATTTTGAGAAACAATCATTATTGCAAATTTTCATTCTCATTTCTGATGCATTTGTTTTCCCTCGAACATTAAGCATTCCATTTTTCATTTTACTTCTTGCTTTAATTTAGATAAAATAAATAATGATTTTGGGTTATAGGATTTTGGTTAGCTTGACTTCTTCAAGTTTCTAATGTTAATTAAAATAAGAAGTCAGTTAGTTTGGAGAAACTTATACCTTTCAGGGAAAATCAAAAGCAATTATCCAATGGTAAGATTCATGTACCCACTTTCATTCATTTTCATTTTGTTACTATAGTTTCAGTTTTGTTTTTCTGATATATAAACCTGTTTTGCAGCTCTTCATAAAAGCTTCCAATCCTCTGCCAGATCATATTTTCGAAGTCCATACTCTTCTCCTAGCTTAATTTCAAGAAGCAACAATAATCCTCATTGAAATAACTACACCAGGAAGTTTCAAAACCTTTAGCCTGTTTCTCTAAACCATTCCTTTCATTAGAAAATGATTAAGTTGATGCTTTGAAACAAGAATATTGATATCAGATAGAAAGTTTTCATTGTGGTTGAATTTTATCGTCATTGCTATCTAAAAAGCCTAAAACACTTACAACCCTGCAAGGTATGATTTTTTTAAATCTCGACATAAGAAGGATTGATTACACGATTATTTTTTTCTTCATATTGTTGAGACATTGGTATAAACATTCTTGTTTGAGTTTATCTTGCGAAACTTGGATTTTCCTTTCACTTTTTGAATTCCTTTATTTTTATTTTTGTTTGATGATTTCTTTCTCATTTTTAGCATAAGAATTCTTTTCAGTTTTGATTTTGGTAACTTTGCCACAATTTATATGGAAGGCCTACTTGTTACCTAACAATGGTCAGCATACATGGAGAAAAATTGTTAATAGTCACCTATTAGCTTTTTCTTAAATCTCTTAGTAAAGTTTGATTTTCTTATTATAAAGGTAAACATACTTAAGGAAAAGATTACCAATTTAAAGAAGTTGACAAAGTATCATAAAATCTGGAGAAATTTCTTTTTCATCAAAATTGTAATCATTTTGAGATTTCAATATTTTATTAAGGTATTTCAAAGTTCTATTATCAGTCAAAAAAATTTATTTTTAACCAAGTAAAGATGCTTTACAACAAAGCACCTTTAACTCTGAAATTGTCATTCTTAACTCTTAAGGAGTCAATGATTCTCTCTATCCCAAAGAGTCTTATTTTTCTAGAGTATAATCCATAGATATATTTAAACTTAAAAGATAAGAGGTTTCATCATGAGCCTGCTTACCATGATCATAGAGGAAAAATAGGATGACATTACCAACACTGCTAAACAAACCAAGGTAATGGCTTATGATTGTAAACAATTATAAGATAAGGGGTCTCATCACGAGCCAGCTTGTTCAGTCCAATTATAACTAGTGAATGGCATTGTCAACTATCTGACTACCAAACCAGGACAATGACTTTTAGGAACAATAAAATAATAAATAATAAATAATAAACATATATAAATGGATTTATCTCTAGGTCAATAATTCTTAAAGAGATGGGATTCTAAATCATTGATGATTAAATGTAACCCTGTCGAGACTATAAATGTTCGCTGGCAGCAGTGGCTCTACCTGTGACAAATGAGTATATTTTAAAAGCTAAGTTGTAAAGTGACTCCTGCTTTATCTCTACAACTAATAAAACACTGATATAAAGTTTTGAAATATTTTAATTTATGATAAATTTTAAGAAAAATTACAGTTAGATGATTCTTGCTTTTATTCAGACTATGAACCTAGTCAAGCATTTCAAGCATAATTCTCTCTTCTTTAATTATTTTTACTTTGATTTTAAGAAAATCTTATTCATATCAAACAGAGATAATTGGTTCTTCTCCCGTGTGTTGCCATTGTTGTGGTAAAAACACAACCCCCCCATTATTGATATGTTCACTTTAAATAATGGAGACCCTTTCTATAAAAATTGTGGCTAAACACCTTTTAGGATTTTTATTTAGTTGATTATCCTACACTTTTGTTAATTTTTTATTTTCTTTGGATTCTTGTTTTGATTGCTTTGTGAAAATAGATTTTTTGTAAGCTTTCTATTTGATACTTGTTTCGCCTCATTTGGTCAACCGGTTTGTAAATAGTACTCCTTTGAAGTCCCATCATTTATCTAGTCCAGATTAAAAATGCTATTTTTATTCTTTTTATTTATTTTTGGAGTGGCTGTAGTTTAGAAAATTTCATAACTAATTTCATTAAAATAAAACCAAAAACCAAAA
>APFE030087711.1:97388-110761 GCA_000404065.3 Pinus taeda
CAAAATTCACAACGAATCAAATTTTCAGAACCACGACGAAATCCCTACATGCAATGCGATCAAAGTTAAACCATGAATTTCATTTTAAAAGTCATGCTTGCATTTATTCCAGCTTGCATTTATTCCAGATCCGATATGAGTATTAAGCTTATCTTATTAATTTATTGGGTCCACCGATATCGTAAAATTACAATGAACGTTTAAAAAGAATGTGCGATATAATGTTTTCATGTGATGCGATATTGTGATATCACATATCGTGTATCGCAATTTTAACAAGCTCCTCAACTTAAACATTAAAGGATCTACGATTGGAAAATGCGATGTGTTAAACGATTTTAATGCAAAGTTTTTCACGTCACCCTCACCTCACACTCCACTCACCATATCCCTCCATAATTTCACCTGTATGAATTAATGAGGTTGGATTGATTCTAATGGTTTATTTTATATATTTTGTTGGGTTGATTCCAATGGTTTGTTAATTAATTTTTATATTTTTATATTATAATAATTATATTATTAATTTTAATATTTATTATAATTTAATATAATTGAATTATTTATTATTTATTATAATTAAACATTTCAAATCATTTGTATATTAATTTAATTTTGTAATTTATTAATTTATAATTTAGATAATAATTAATTAGAATAATTGTATAATTAGTTAGTTAATAATTAAATTAGAATTAATTTTTAGATAATTAGAATTCTAATTTAGTATTTAATTTTTAATTAGAATTCTGATTTTTAGCTCAGCAACAGAAATTCCAGAATTGTGTCAGAATTGGCTCACCAACTTTGGAAGCCCATAGATTGAGTATTACTTGGCCAAATGAGCCCCAGTATAGCTCATTGGAAAGATAAAGTCAAAGAGTATATTTCTGAGGAGCTTTCACTAACAGATTTGGTCATTTATCGGGTCGAAAATTAAGCAAAAAATCAAGCTACGAATTTTGAAAACAAAATTAATTTTCTAAGTTTTATTTTCATTTTCCCCAGTCTCTTCTAATTGCAGATTCGCTCATCAATGATATCTTTGGCCAATTAAACCATCCCAGGAATCAATAGAGAGCTTTTATTTTATTTTCAATTATTTATTTAAATAGAATTTGATTGGATTTGTTTTAATGCTAGAAATGGTATCTTGATTTTATTGTTACATTTTAATTCATTTTGATTTCTTTTTGTAGGAAAACAGTAGAAGATATATAGAGAAAAAGATCTCAAACAATGAAAATGCTCCAGCAATTAAAGATGGGAATTTGGAGCAAATAAAATTGGATTGGGCAGATTTCTCTTCAACAAACTTTCATTTCAAGAATTCCTTTGCAAATATTATAAATAGCAGATTGCAGAATGTAATATGGGCCGCTCTCCTCTACAATTCTGGAATTCTAAAAGCACTTTTGTAATAGAGATTTAGAGTTGTAGGTGGGAGGAGTAGAATCTCAGATCTGGAGATTATTGAGGTTTTTCTTTTACATCCTGCGTTATGTATAATGACCAGAGTTTGCACTATTGTAGCTTTGCTTTTGAAAGCAGAAGCTTAGGCATTGTAAAGGACTATTACAGACCGAAGCTCAAGAAATGGTTTCAATAAATTGGTATTTTGAATACTATTATTTTAAATGCTGGTTTTATTTTATGATAACAGAAATTGTGTCAATTTACTTACATATTTGTGCACTTTTTTCAGTATAGGTAATTTGCTTCTATTTTATGTTGTCATTTATCTCTGCTTTTATGAGCTGAATTATGATTTCTGAGTAACTATTTACTCATAAATCTGTCTTTTAATATTGGATGAATAGATAGTAATATGTTGTGAATTTCTTCCGCATATTATTGTTTAATTTTTCAAGTTACTAATTAAATTATCAATACCATTTTGTGAATTACTTCCTGAGTGTTTTTAATTGATTATTTCAGTTAGAGGATCTCAATAGGATGTGTTTGGTATCCATAATGTCAGTTAATTGAACTATTTCATTAACTTGATATTCATTATAAACGAGACATTTAAATCTCAATATTTTAAATACCTGCTCTTGATTAGGTTAGATCTATATCTGCCTAATTAAGATAGAATTAAAATGGTTCCTTTTGCTTTCATCTTAGCATAAGTTTGCATTTAGATTAATTCTTGCGTTCTTTCAAGTCCTCTTTCCAAAGAGGCAAATTTTAGTTGTGGATTGGCTTAGCCCTAAGTCAGCTTAAGGATCACTTTCTTACCTAATCAGTAAGAAGGACGATCTGATGTCTCTTTTCCATTGGTGAATGAAAGTCATATTTTAAAGCCATTTGAGATTGAGAGAAGGTAACTGGACCTAGTTGAACCAGTCGGAACCACCATTCCAAATGGAAAAGGAACTTCTTTAAGGTCTGGACTGGGTGGTCATCCCCCATGTTATTGCAGTGATTTTCGAGGCTTCAACAGGGTTCGAACAAGAATGCAGATTTTTCTATTGAGGCCACAGTGAAAGCTAGGATTCAAGATAGCCGTAATTTTTGTTTTTTTTTAATTGTGAAATTTTATAATAAGGATTAATGATTTTCAATTTCAGGCAACAAAGACTTCAAGTAAAACATGCTAAAAATAGGACTTTTACTGAGGTTTTACGCTGATTTTTTTATCAATCTGGGCTGGATGACTAAGATAGGATCCACGTCGGGACAATTCTGGAGATACCCATGTGGTCGGTTTCTTCATTGGATGCCTGTAACCTATTAAACCTTGAAATTAGTTGCGGAATTCACAATTAGCTGCGGAATCAGGCCACATTCCGCAGCTAAGTTGCAAAATCTTATTAAAATAGTATACAGTCTTTTGAGGACCACTACAAACCATAACCAGTCAATCTTGGACAGTTGAACATATCAAAATAGTTGGTTTTCATTTATTTTTTATTTTTAATTATTATTGAATCAATTGAAATGATGAAGTTTATTGTCTCCTTTTTTTTTAACATAACAATTCTTTTTCTGATCCTCTAGATCACACAAAATGCAGAAGGAGAGCATAATCAAGAATTATTAATTTTTTTTTTTACATAACAACCATTTTCTGATCCTCCAGATCACACAAAGTGCAGGAGGAGAGTATACTCAAGAATTATTAAATTTTTTTAGATGTAAGAAATAAGGTCTCCTAATTACACTTCCCCAGCGACGGCGCCAAAATGTCTAGTCAAATTAATGTCTTAAATTGCTCTACATAATTTATCAATCCGGGTATCGTAAACTGATGAAGTATGGTGCACCATATGTGCTTAGTTAACTTTTTTCTTAATTCGTTGTTTTATAGTTTATGTTATTTTTTGGGGTTTTGTTTCTCATGCTTAAAGAAATTAATCTAAGAAAACTAATCTATTGTGAGCTCAAATGGTCCAAGCACCAATTGGAAAATATGAGGACTACTTTCTTGGAATATTTTGTTAAGCATAGATTACACAGTTAGATATGCTAATTTGAAATGAAAAGAAAATACAAAACATGTAAAGGAAAACTAATCTACTATGAGCTCAAATGCTCCAAGCACCAATTGTAAAAGGAGGACTACTTTCTTGGAATATTTTGTTAAGTATAGATTACACAGTTAGATATGCTAAATTAAAATGGAAAGCAAATACAAAACATGTAAATGAAAACTAATCTACTGTGAGCTCAAATGCTCCAAGCACCAATTGGAAAATAGGAGGACTACTTTCTTGGAATATTTTGCTAAGCATAAATTACACAGTTAGATATGCTAAATTGAAATGGAAAGTAAACACAAAACATGTAAAGGAAAACTAATCTATTTTGAGCTCAAATGATCCAAGCACCAATTGGAAAATAGGACTACTTTGTTGAAATATTTTGTTGAACATAGATTACAAAATTAGATGAATCTACAATCAACCAGTTGAACACACTTGCATGAATTAAAATTGCATGAATGGAAAATCTAATATATCAACGTTGAAAACAATAAAATGACATAATGAAATCAAAGAAAAATTACAAAATAAAATCTACTCTACCTTAGATTCTAATGTGCTCTATGTCATCTACTTCACATCTCCTTCCATGTTGAGAACATAAAAGCTTTATTCAAATTCTTCAAAATTACAAAGTACAACAAAGCTCTTCAAAGCTTTTAAATCCATCTCACAAGCTAACAAGCTTAAGAACTAACAGGCTTACAAGCTCTAAACTCTAAGCTAACAAATGAAGGAAAAATATCTCCTATTTATACAAAAAGATGAGAAACCATCTCATTAATGAGAATCCATGAATCTCTCCATCTACCTCCAGAGTCCTAAACAAAATAGGAACTGATAAGACACATGTCTTCTTAGAGTCTGAATACAATTAGAAGATGTGACACATATCCTCATGATCCCATGATTCTTTCCACTCAAATTCGAATTTGGCCTTAGAGTGCCACATAAGGGTCTTCTAGAAGTCTCCTTTTGACCTACACATGTCAACAATCTCAACCCACTTGTTAGGTATAAGCATATGCACGTTATTTTATAATTTTTAACCACAAATTCACTTAAAAAGGCTAAGAATTAATAAAGTTTAGAAAAACATAAATGTGGCCCAATGATAATGAAAGTGGGATGAATGTAGTGACATAGTAGTGAAATGGAGGTGATATAATGGACATAATAGTGACATTGTAATGGAAATGAATGACATTTTCAAGACCCAACAATAATTTCACATAAAAATACATAAAAATCCAAAAAGATGTTTTTTCTCTCATTTACTTCTAGAAATAACTTGATTAGATGTTGTTTACTTGCTAAGTAGGTAATGGCATTCATTTCATGGTTTTCATCTTTTTTTCTGCAAAAGTAGAATTAATTGGTTAAGTAGGGTTTGCTAGGTTTACTTTACATCTCAATCTTCTTTTCCTTTCTGCAAGTAGAGTAGCCTCTGCAGAGTAAGTTTTCCTTTATTTGATCACATATAGAGCTTCTTTTGGAATTCATAGAAGTTGGCTTGAGCTCCTAGTGATCTTGCGCTGGCTAACCAAGTGACAGCCTACAGTAAGAACTAGTACTTGTGCATACAACATCGTCACTTCCAAGTTTGTTATGAACTACCAGGTTGATAAGAGTAAAGTAGGCAGCCTAGGAGTTGCAACATTATTGCTGCAATACTGGTGCTCACCACTTTTTGGTGCCATTGCCGAGGAAGCGTCAGAGTATTTTGTGATTACTACGTTTTTCTATTTTCTCTTACAACATTATCCTAAGTAGTTTATTTCAGCAAAAGTAGAGTCGTTGTTTCTTTTAGTTTCTGCATTTCCTTGCTTTGCTTTTCAATTCTATAATATCCATTTCAGCAAAAGTAGAATAGTTGTTTCTTTCAGCTTCTGCATTTCCTTTCTTTCTTCTTCAGTTCTGCAATTTTCATTTCAAAAAAAGTAGATTAGTCATTTCCTTGCTTTTCGTTTTTCATTTCATTTTAGCAAGTTCATTTAAGTTAGTTGCAATTTGTTTGTTTAATCAATTTCAATTTTGTAGGTACAATCAATGAAAAAACAAAAACCAACCAAAAAGATTTCCTTTCATGCCTCGTAGGAACAAAGATAATTCAGGAAAATTCTTGCCGAACACCCCCACTACATCACGTAGCCAACCTTCTCTCTTCTTCAGTGGCAGTGATAGAGAAGAACCTTTAGGTGAACAACCAGAGATATTTGAAGAACCTAGAGGGGAAGAAGAAGAAGAAAACATCCCTCCTGAGCTAATGGCTGAAAACAATGCCAGGGGGAATGGAGAAAGAATAGAGGGTACCTTTCCCATCTGGGAGACCAATGGGGACACCAAAATGAAGAATATAAGTCCTTCAGCCCTACCTCACTTCCTGACACATTCTTGTTTGAGTTTGTTGTCATATGTCGAACCTATGACTATGCAGAATATGAGCAAAAGTTGAAACTATTTCTTTCTACTCTCAGGGATGCAGCATTCGGCTGGTTCATGGGGTTACCTGACAATAGCATCATAACTTGGGTTCAGATGCAGTAGGCCTTTAATAACAAATATTGAGACTACTGTAGGTCAAAAGATACCAAGGAAGAAATCTTTCAATTGACCATGGGAAGTGATGAATCCTTGGAAGATTATGAAGAGAGGTTCCAGTTCAGTTACAAAAGGGCTAGGTGCACACTTGACCCTGAATCTTTGAACTTGGTCCTACTTAGGGGAATTCCGAAAGACCTTCTAGACACCCTCCATCTACTGGTCGGGTTAGACATCTACCGACTATCTTATGAGAACATAAAGACTATTTTTAGAAACCATTCTAGAGAAGCCAGAAAGAGAGGTAGGGGGAGTTAACCCATAGCCAGTACCTCCTCATATAATTCATCCATCAAAGGTGAACTTGGAAACATGCTAGAGGACTTCAAGAGTGAGATGTTGCAGACTCTTGCCATGCAAATGGGCAACTTGCATATCAAAAGGAAACAAGAGGAAGCAGAGAGGGCTTTGTCCATTTTTCATCCTAGGTGCACCAGGAGGAATCCTAGGAATGAATGTCCATTGAACTCTATAGAGGTTTGTTCATTCTGTGAAGAAGATCATTCTACAGATAAGTGTCCTTCCTTGCTCGGACTTAAAGCTCTATACCAGGGGGCTAAAGGAGCCACTGAACCACTCTATTTCATGAACCAAATGAGGCCGCATGGACTTAGACCATACCAACAGGGGATGCAAGGGACATCTCAGGCATACTACAACCCCAACCAAGTCACTTCCATACCTTCTTGGGGCCCTCCCGCTCATCCTTCCTAGTCCACGCCTCCTCCTTGGTCCTTTCCATCTCAATATCATGCCCAACCAGCCGCTCATTTATTTCACTCCTATGATCAGCCACAACCTCAGTGGAATGCATCTAATCAGGGGTGGAGGCCCCAGTACAACTATCCTCCCACTCTTTTGCCTCCACCACCTACTCAAGCACAACCATTACCTCTTACTCCACCAAGGCAACCCCAAATGCCTACCCAACCAAACCTGAACCCAAACAATAGACATGCTCAGCAAGTATATAGTGGAGAACCATCATGCCCAACTTAAGCTGTGGAGATTCAAGATATTAACTTGTGATCTAGGAAGGTTCTCCCATATATCCAGCCTCCACCTAGGGAGGTTGAGGAAGATAGAGAGGAAAGTGAACCTAAAGCGACTCCACCCTTTCCTGAGATACTATCCGAGACAACACAGACTACCCAGAAGAAACTGAACTTCTGGGAGAATTGAAATAGTTATGTGTGAAGATACCACTTCTCCAAGCCATAAAAGATATGTCTATATACAATAGGTTGATCAAAGAAAATTTTTTTAGGCATCCAGGCAGGTGCAAGAGAGATGCCCCAACCATCAATGTCATAGGACAACTGTCCGACCTGATGTTGGGGCATGTAATCTATTCGAAATATCTGGACCCTGGAAGTCTAATAGTTTATGTCCACATCAATGACACCATGATCCCACATACATTGATTGATCTGGGAGCTTCCATTAATGTGATGACAAAGGACACCATGCTCAAACTTAACTTCCAGGGCTCCTTGAGGAAGACCATGACAATACTGCAACTAGCAGATTGCTCCACCGTGACCCCTGAAGGGATTGTGGAAGATGTGATGGTATCCATTGATTCTTGGGAGTACCTTGTTGATTTCTTAGTTCTCTAACCAAAGGCATAGCTCACTGGGTATCCTCTCATCCTAGTAAGACCTTAGTTGGCTACTATCGAAGCCTACATCAACTGTCGGGCTGGGAACATGACCATCAAGAATGGGCATATGTCCAAACAGTTAATCATATACCCTCTTGCCCAACCCTTGCTAGAACATGATCTACCTCTCTAGCTGGAGGAGGAGGATGAGGATGAAGTCTATTGTCCACCACTTTGTGCATTAGAAATTGCCATGGGGGGGGGGGGGGGGGAAATCGCAAGATGAGGATGATATCATTGAAAATTTAATTCAGAATCCACCCCTAGTACCTTGCCATTGGAAGATATAGTGAAAGAAACCAAAAACAATCCCTTAACTGATCTCTGTGTGGCTAACCCGACCTCTCTCCATGTTAAGAATATAGAGTTCGGCCCAGATAGAGCCTTGAAAATTAATCCATCCCTATCCACTTCCAAGGAGAAGGAGTTGTGCAACTTATTGAGAAAACATTTAGATGCCTTCGCCTAGGCTTATAGGGAGATGAAGGGAGTGCACCCTTCAGTATGTACTCATCATAGATACATTAAGGAAAATTCCAAACCAGTTAGGTAGCCTTAAAGGAGGATGAATCCAACACTTAAAGGCATTGTTAAGGAAGAGTTGCAAAAGTTACTTGATGGAGGATTCATCTACCCCATCTCTGAAAGTGAATGGGTCTCTCCTTTGGTGCTTGTGCCAAAGAAAAATGACAAGTGGAGAATCTGTGTTAACTATTGTGAGTTGAACAAAGCCACTAAAAAGGACCATTTTCCTTTAACTTTCATAGATAAAGTATTAGATGGTCTGGTGGGGAAAAAAATTTTCTCCTTCCTAGATGGGTTTAGCGAGCACAATCAGATTCAAATTAGCTTGGAAGACCAAGATAAGACCACTTTCACTTGTCCTTGGGGTGCCTTTCCATATTGAGTCCTTCCTTTTGGTTTGTGCAACGCTCCAACAACTTTCCAGAGAGTGGTATTGAGTATATTTTCTGAACTAGTTCATGATGCAGTGGAAATATTTTATGGATGATTTTACGCCTTATGGTTCTAACTTTCAGGAAGCTTTATCTAACCTAGGAAAATTTTTGGACAAGTGTATTGAAATGAACCTATCCCTTAGTCTGGAAAAATGTGAATTTTTGATGACTGAAGGGACCATGCTAGGTCATGCAATATCTCAACAAGGATTGTAGGTGGACCACAACAAAGTTGCCATCATCCAAAGGGTCCCACCTCCTCAAAAGGTGAGAGATGTCAGAATTTTCCTAGGTTTAGCTAGATATTATAGAAGATTCATTAAAGATTTCAGTAAGCTAACCTCTCCGTTGTTTGGTCTTTTAGGTAAAGATGTCGAATTTGTATGGTCGGGAAATTGTCAAGAAGCCCTAGATACCTTAAAAAGCAAACTTGTGACTGCCCTAATCCTCAGAAGCCCAAACTGGGCCCTACCTTTCCACATTCACACAGATGCCTCGAACAAAGCAATAGGAGCAGCCTTAGGACAAATTCATGAAAAGTTACCTTATGCCATATACCTTATAAGAAAAAAAATTTCAAAGGCAGAATTGAACTATACGGTAACTGAGAAGGAACTCCTAGTTGTAGTGCATTCCTTAAACAATTTCAGACTTTATATCACAGGCTATCAAACCTTTGTGCACACTGATCCTGTTGCAAGTAGATATTTAATGAAAAAACCAGATGTAAATGTTCACATTATTAGAAGGTTGCTTTTACTATAGCAATTTGATTTGACCATTATTGATAAGCCTGGTAAAGAAAATGTTGTTGCTGACTTTTTGTCTAGAGTAAATTTGCCTCCAGGTGAAGAATAAATGGTGGATGATTAAATGCCAGATGAACACCTGTTTTCTATCTCAGTACTTTCTCCATGGTTTGTTGATATAGCAAACTACTTGGTTTCAGCACAGTTCCCACCACACCTGTCCTTAAAGGAGAAGAGCAAGGTCATGAGGAAAAGCGCCCCTTTCACCTGGATTGGGGGCAATCTCTTCAAAGTTGGCCCAGATCGGATCTTGAAAAGATGTGTCAGGGAGGAGGAAGTTTTTGACATTCTCCTGACTTATCATGATGGGCCTTGTCGAGGTCATTTTGCAGCAAAGAGGACTGCCTTCAAAATCTTGCAAGTAGGCTACTATTGGCCCACTCTTCATCAAGATGTGAGGAGACACACCAGCCAATGTGATCGGTGTTAAAGGATGGGGAAACCTACTCCAAAGGATGAGATGCCCATGCAACCTCAAGTGACCCTTGAGCCATTTGAGAAGTGGGGCATGGACTCTGTGGGTCCTATCAACCCTCCTTCAAAATAGAAGAAATACATCATTGTGTGCACTGATTACCTGACAAATTGGCAGAACCAAAAGTAGTCAAAGCAGCAATAGAGGAAAAAGTAGCTGTGTTCTTGAGAGAAAACATATTCTATAAGTTCTGGTATCCAAGAGAATTAGTCACAGATCAAGGCAGTCAGTTCACTTCCAATTTTATTGAAGACCTATTCACACATCATAAAATCAAGCACATGACTTCCACCCCTTACCATCCACAAGCCAATGGGCAGGTGGAAGTCACTAACAGAGCTTTGGAAGGAATTCTGACTAAGGTGGTGAGCAGCAACAGGAAAGATTGGGTGGATAGATTAGTTGAGGCCACTTGGGCCTACAACACAACATGGAAGACCAGCATAGGGTCCACACCCTATGAACTGGTCTATGGGAAGAAGGCTTTACTATTAATAAAATTTGAATTCAATACACTAAGGATGGTAGCTCAGTTGGGCCTAGACCCCAGCCATGCACAGAAGGAAAGACTACTCCAGCTCAATGGATTGGATGAACAAAGATTGCAAGCCCTTCTCCACACAGAGGTAGTTCAGCTTCAGAGGAAGATATGGCATGACAAAAATAGCAAGGAGAAGAAAATAAAAGAGGGAGATTGGGCACTACTCTATGATTTAATGTATAAAGACTTCAAAGGCAAGCTGAGGACAAGATGGCTAGGACCCTACACTATGGAAAAATGCAATAAACAATGGTTCAGTTCTGATCAAAACCATTGATGGGGAAGCCATCCCCATGCTTGTCAATGGACATAGTTTGAAAATTTACAAGAAGTCCCTCTCCAAGCAAGAGTTCTTTGAAGATTTGAATAAGACAATGATGGTAGTGGAGCATGTCTTAGCCTCCACACACTAAAGAAATAGAAAAAAAGGAAAAAATAATAAGGACTCAAGTGAAAACCTCCATGAGGTGCTTGAGTCCCATCATTGAGTTTAAAACCTCTTCTGAGGCGGCTCAGTGATGCCAAAAAAGAAAAAAAAAAGAGAGAGAAAAGAAAAACAGAATAATATCCCTGGGTGAAAACCTCCCTTGGAGGCACCCAGGGCAGGCAATCAGGGTGAAAACCTCCTTGAGGTGCCCTAGTTGTCTTTCAAAAAAAAAAGGAAAAGAAGAAAAATAAAATTGAATTTTAATGTGCATTGCATATTACAAGAGGACCACAGGGAGCAAGAGAAGATGTCACAGAGCCTATTTCATCTCCTCCACACTCTTCTCCATCATTTCTGACCTTTCTTCCACTTCGCTATGTTTTTTCCGGAAACTGTGTGTTCTACAAGAGGCCCTATGTTTTCTACAGGAGGCTCCTGTAGGAATTATAGAGAGCCAGAATTGGTTCCAAAAAGAAGTTTGAGGGGCTGGGAAGCTTCATGAAGAGCATGTAAGCCTTCCTACAGCTATCAGCCCTCCTTGCCATCTATTCCACACTTGCATCACATCATCATCATCATTTTTTCCTTCCTGTCACCGAAAAACACAGAAACCAGTTTTTAGAAAAAAACAAAAAAATAAAGGAAGCAACATCTCAAATCTCACTTGTAGCTTACCTAGTACCTCTCCATCTTCGTCAGCATCTCTGGCATCATCCTCATAGCTCCTAGCACAAAAAAACAGCTAAAATTTTAAAGGGAGAAGCAACTACAGGAGCTCCTGTAGGAATTCTTGTAGTAGCGAATCCCATTAAAATCAAGCCACAACAACAAAAGAAGTGCAACCATGGGATTGAGAATTCATATGAAGCTAGATCCAGCCAGAGGATACCTACACAAGACAAACAACCACACATTAGACAATAAAAAGCATGCAACAAAGGAAATACAAGCATGCAACAACAAAAGGAGCCAAAATACCTCACAACACATACATTCGACTTATAGGTAAGTGACTAACCCACTCCTCTATTGCATTTGTGTAATTGAAATATATGCATAATCAAATGGGATGGTTAGGGTTGAACGAGAAAATGTGGCCAGTTAACTGGGCCACCTTCATCCAGTTGACTGCACTCATCTGAAGATGCCACCACACATGCGCATAGTCAACTCAGAGAAAGATCCCAAGGACAGGTAGTGGAGTGTTTGAAAACTCCGATGCAATGATGAGAGGTGATTGCGGGAAGAAACCATGATGACAAGGAAGGTGGGGACCAATGGTCCAAATATGGCAACGTACATTTTTGCCACCTCACCCCATAACCGGAAATATCTAAAAGAAGAAATAAGTACTCCTCCTCGGAACTCCACCACCTTTTCTTTCATTCCATCCTCGTCCACTTAGTTGCAGCAAGCTCCTTGTCATCCCACAACCTTGAAACCATCGTTTTCCATCATTCTCACCCATCCTCCTGCTATCAACATTCTACAGAAGCACTTACAGGTTCTACAGGAGCACCTACAGGCAGTTCTATAGGAGGGGTAGTGAGTTGTTTTTAAGGAGAAAACATAAGTTTTTTGCTCGATTTATGGCTTGAAGAGGTAGGTTCCATGCATACCCACCTTGATTATCAATATGTGCAAGGAATGATATCATTTTAAGGAGGAATTGAGTCCATAGAAGAAGAGGAAATACATAAAAAAGTAATTTCTTCCTGTTAAAAAAAAATAACACAATTTTCCTTTGTTTTCCTGTTTTCTTCAAAATTCTTGTCTCCATCTCTACAATGGGTGTTCAACAGGGGTATAATCACAATGATAGGAGGATTCATGAGGAAGGAGCCCACCAATTCAACCAGGCTTCATGAACATCCCCAAGTAGTGGCCACATTCACTAGGGCAAATTGGATGCCATTTTTTTAGAAATTCCAAGGGTTTGATGAAGAAGTTGCTCAGGAATTTTCCCTTTCTTTAGTCCCTCACTCAAGGACCCATGCCACTGTCACTTTTAGAGGCCTTTCCATGGAAATCACCCCAGAATTTATCAGTAGGGTTACTACCCTTCCTCTTGGATTACCTTGGAGCAAAGATGAAAAACCAATTGGACAGGTTGCCAAGAAAAACTTCTTCCAAAACAATGAACATCCTATAAAAGACAAAAATGGCATTAGAAGGAAAAGCATACCCTACCCTTGGGATGAGGTCAGTTACCAAATCATCAAATATATTTCCTATGAAGGGAGGTATAGCATAGTCTATGGCTACCATTTTAGAATCCTCCATGAGCTGAGATATGGCATGTGTTGGCTGTGGAGCCTGATTATCTTCTATATTCAAAAGTACCGCCACATTGGACCCCAGTTCAAAATGGGGGCGGCAACGCCGCCCATAAAATATTCGCTGCAGGGGG
>APFE030087711.1:111246-132278 GCA_000404065.3 Pinus taeda
GACTGCGAGAGAAGACAGAGGATATTACAGCGGATTTGCTGTAGGTTGTGTCTCTTCATTTTGCTGGATAATAGAAAAGAAGGACTGGCTGTTCGGGGTGGACGTAGCCCAAACTGGGTGAACCACGTATATCTGTGTCTCTCTTGTTTTGTGCGTTTTCTGTGTTTATATTTCTGCATTATTTCATGTGTTCCATTGCTCCGTAATATATAATTTTCTAACAGCATGGACACTCCAACACCCTAGAAACTCAGCATCCCCTATTTTCTCCTACAATCCCTCATAGACTCCAGCATTAAGTTAAAGGTAGAAGGTTTGGATCAGCTGGCTCACCATGGGTTAATTAAAATTTTAGTGGAAGAAGCCCTCCATACCTTCACAATCCCCATAACATTGGAGATTTTCTGGAACATGACAACAGAAGATGACATAAATGCCATCACCTATGATATTAGTCCTTCTAATAGTGAGGAGGAAGAGTTGCAAGGGGGAGAAGGGGAAGAAACTGAGGAAAAATAAACAAAGAAGGAAGAAACCAAAATAGAGAAGGAAGAAACCAAAACAGAGCAAGAAAAAACAAAACAAACAGAGACAGAGAAAGGATAGAAGGAGGATAAAGAGGGGTAGAAAAGATAGAAGTGTCTCCTGAGACCTTAGAAAGAGAGGCAACAACTACTCTCACTGCCCTCAACACCCCAATTTAACCAAAACAAAAGAGGAAGAGGTAGACCTCAATGTATTTCAGGGCTAGGAAGAGCACAAGAATCAAACAAGGGAAACCCTAGCCTTCTTCTAAAGTGCCTATTGTTATTGAAGATTCACCCTCTACCCAAGGGAAGGAATCCCCTTCCAAGACACCTATCACTTATGAAAGGCGGACTCCTAGATCTCCCACATGGAAGGAAAGAGTAGAACTATAGGACTCAAAAATAGTTCTACAAGAGGAAGATATTGTTCTATAAGAGACCCTGTCAATACTACAGGAGACCGAAAAACTTGAAAAAAGGATAGAAGGACAGCCACAAGGGAAGAAGCAAGCAACAAGGGCATAAGAACCTGACCCCCAGACTAGTCTTGGCTCTTACTACAATCTTCTTGAGGGGGGAAGAATCATTCCACAAAAAATTGCAATCCCACTTTTCTTTGAGTTGGAGAAAGAAAGAATATGGACCCACAGGTGGATGCAAATAGCCAAATCCATGGGAGTTGAGGATATTGGCCATATAGAGAATCAACTCAGAGAAGTGGCAGAGAATTAAGTGATGCCAGACATAGAGAAGAAATCACAAGAACTCACCTTGAAACAAAAAATGAATTGCTAAGAAGACAATTGCAAGAAAAAGAGACACAATTGGCATGCATGGCCAGCTAGTCCATGGAGGGACTACAATGTAGAGCACCAACAAAACCATATGGATTATACCTCAAGGATCAATGGCTACATTTTTAGGTAAAGACTTTGGCACAGAGAGACACAATGCCTTTTCAATGTTACAGACAATTTATGGACCTGCGTGACCAAATCTCATTAGAAGACAAGGCAAAAATAGCAGAATTATATCTGCATAACATGGCCCTCACAAACATAAATGTGTGGGACCCCAATGCTAGGCTAGGGGACCTACAACTAATGGTCATGGCCTCATGGATGAATCATGAAGAGTTAAGGGTAGGAAAAATAAGGAAGTTGATAATAAAAGACTAGAATGAGCCCTTAATGATCAGAGCTGAGCCATTAGATCCCATGGCTCTCATCAGCACACACTAGATACTTGCAAATAATCCTCAAATTTCCGTTAAATATATCAATGATCAAGCTCAAGCCATTGCATACTTTAAGGAGATGGAAAGATTAGTTGGGGATGAATGTATTCATGCTTGTATGAGGAGGTGGAACACCTTACCACACAGTTTGTAGATAAGGGATTATAACTCCCCAGCAAGGATGAAAGAGACATTAAGGAGAGTGCCAATGTACAAGCGCTCCATGCAAAATTTGAAGGTCAATTGGATTGGTCTCAAATTGAGTCCCCCACTGCTGCTAGGCCTGATAGAAGGTAGAAAAGAGGAAGAAAAGAAACAACAGTGGGAAGAGGTAGACAGAAAGGCAGGATTCCATAACAAAGAAAAGGAGATCACATCAGAAGCATGGGATGTTAGGGAGGCCACCAGGGCCATCAAATATGAGGAGATGGACTAAGTTGCTCAGAGGATGAGCAACACACCTTCAGTAGGGGGTGATGATGAGCCCCGTAAATGGGTAATTATATGGGCTCATTTTGCCTCCGAACATAGTTTAATCAACTATTCTCTTAGCTTATTCCATGTTTTTTTATTATATTTATGCTTATGGAGTGAGTTGGGTTGGTTATGATGCCAGGGAGTCTAATATTTGTTTAATGTAGTTTTTTGTTGAATTTTGAAGACAAAGTCAAATATTTAATGGACAATTGGTAACAATAATTTGAAGTGGACAAAGGAGAGGATTTATAGGAGGGAATCCTCCTCATTTATTACTCCCCACTTCAAATTCTCCTTCATGCAGCTCAGAGCACAAACAGCCAAATCAATGCACTAGGAGGCAGCTGAGCAAGTGGAGGATAACTTATGTTTATCTCGAGTTTTGGAAGCCAAGCCTCTCTAATTTTGAGGAAGCTATTGGAAGCTTCATTTCTATAAGAAAATAGGCCTAAAGCCTCACTAGGGAGTTGATCTAAAAATCACTCTTGAGTGATCTCAGTTAAATAATTATTGAATGAAGGTATTACAGACTCATGTGTTGGTGTGTGTGTCTATGTTATTTTAGGCAACAAATCGATTAGATTGCAAAATACACCGACACTGGAAAATTGAAAACAGTAAGAGAAACCCAGTAAGCAAATGCAAGAACACAAAAATTAATAATGAGTTCACCCTATCCTCTAGGGCGACGTTTCTGGTCCAGCTTTCAATGGTGGCCTTCTTTTATTGTGTCTTTAAAGTAGAGATTTAAAATGAGGAGCTCAATTTGAGTCTCCTAAAATAAATAGTGCTTGGTAGGGTGGTTCTTGGATTCCCCAAGCCACTAGAGTGCAGAGACTCTTTCCCTTTCCAGGTCTTGACCTCTCTGGTCTTTAATGGGAGGAACCCAATGTGGTTCTCAATTCTCAACAGATCCTCACAGGGATTGCTTGAACTTCTCAAGTCTTCTGTCTACTCGATGCTCCCTTAGGTCAACTTGGCTCTCTTTTTTCTGCTTCTTGCTTCATTATCTATACTTTACTCTCGCTCTCTCTGTCTTCATTTTCTTTTCTCCTCTTTGATCGTGGCTTTAAAGCCAATTTGTCTTTGACTGTTCACTTCCTTTTCCGCCCCTTTGGTTCGCCTGCTTCTGTTCATTTGGAGTTCCCTGCCTCTACGTCATCGCCATCGTCCATAGGGAAGTGGCCACTTGTCCTCTCACGAACTGCACCAGCTCTTCCTCGACGGTTCAGTAATTCAGTTTCACTATGGAATGACTCATCCACCAACTTAGCGGTCAAATCAGACTTCAAACTCATATATGTCACTCCCTAATCCCCTGTTAAATCTGGTTTCTATATCGGGCGCAATCTTTGCCGTCATATCTGGAGCCCCTAGATCCTACGGTGTTCCTTCATTTCGTGCAGTTGACTTGCTTGACCGTTAGTGCGCGATGAGAGGTGGTTTTCTCTCTCATCCACGAGACACATGTTGTGCGCTAAATGGAATCGCTCGTTTTCTACCAAATCTACTTACTGCCCAAGGCTGCCCCCGGTACACTACCGATTTTGGAGTGTGGGACACACCTTTCACCTTAGCATTTTCCCCATGGTTTCCTAGCTTCACATGCAACTGAGCGCTCGGAGCTTCTCCTTCTCGAGGGGTTTTGCCCAGCGAATCACACATCAGAAATGGCCTCTGTTTCCCGATCCAAGCTTCCCAGCTGCCAGTTTTGCCTCCTATGCGGTCTCCATGGGCTTCGGTCAGTGCGCTTTAACCGAGGTCCTCGTCGTTCCTTGCTGGTTGCAAACTGCCACTATCAAGAGGTCTTCCTGATTGCTCTTTATTCATAAATTCAATGTCTGTATTGATTTGATATAGTCATGGTACTTGATAATTTTTCACGGATCCAATTCGGATAACGGCCTTCCCATTGAAAAAGATTTTGGACCACCAAAAGTTGGTTTTCAAACATTGACTAAGTGAGGGTACAATTGTCTCACTTGTCCAATCTCTATCCACTTTTCACTGCTCGGCTTTGAACCCTTGAGCCCAATTCTAAGGTATTCAACTTCTCCCTTGTGCGTCGTCCTCACCTTCCTGTCCAAAACTATGTCTTTCTACAATTCATTAAGATATTCAGGTAGCAGGTCATCAATAGAAAGTAATTGAGTTTTCTCTTCAGGATCTTCAATTAGTGAAGGTTCAAACAATCTCAAGCAATTTGCATTTACGACTGAGTAGATGTGCATGTAAGTTGGTAGATCAAGGCGAAAAGCATTCTCACCAATCTTCTCAAGTATCTTGAAAGGTCCATACCTAATAGGTTTTAGCTTTTTACCTTCACCTTGTATCTTGTCCTTGCTGATATACAAGCAGACTTGGTCACCAACTTGGAAACTATGCTCCATCCGATACTTGTCATGCCTTGCCATGTATTTGGCTTGGCTCTTTTCCAACTATTCCTGTACCTCCTGGTGGATCTCTTGGATTTGTTCAATGAACCTAGTTTCCCTGTCCACATTACTGTGTCCCTCAACTGTGGTGTCTTTACCAAAGACAAAATCCAAAGGACACCTTTGTGTAAAACAAAAAAACAGGTCTCAAAAGGAGATCTCTGTGTAGAAGAATATTTTTCTCTATTGTAAGCATGTTGCACATAACACAAATGTTCATTCCAAATCTTAGGATGTTTTCTACAATATCCTCTGAGTAACTCGATCACTGTCCTGTTAACTACTTCTGTCTGGCCATTAGTTTGTGGATGAAAAGTTGTGCTCTTCTTCAGTTTGGTGTCCATCAGTTCCCATAGCCTTGACCAAAACTTCCCCACAAATCAGGTGTCTTGATTAAATACAATGGAAGTGGGTAATCCAAAATGAACCCATACATGTTCAAAGAATAATTTTGCAGTTTGTTCAGCTGTAATTTATTTATTACAAGGTATCAAAACACACATTTTGTTGAACCTATCCACAACAGCATATAGATAATCATGAGCTTTCCTAGATTTAGGTAGTCCTCCAGCAAAATCCATGGAAACACTTTCCCAAGGGTGAGAAGGAACTGGTAATGGAGTGTACAAGCCTAGTTTTCTATTGTTGGGCTTGCTTTTAGCACACATAGTACACCCTCTTACATATCTAGAAATTGTCTCGTTCATTTTTGGCCAATAACAAAATCTTTGCAGATTTGCAACTGTTTTACTTACCCCAAAGTGACATGATATTAGAAAAGTGTGTGCTTCTCGAATTATCTTTACTCTTTCAGATTGTGGAATGCATAACTTCCCACAATGGTATAAGAGTCGGTCCTTCACATGATAATCCAATTCTTCTACTCATTTGCCTTGACTTAAAGTTGCATATACATCTTTAAAGTCTATATCTTGAGCATGTTCAATGTAGATTTCATGTAGCACAAATTATGGTTAAGTATAGCAGATGCATTTATAATGGGTCTAGATAACATGTCTACAACTTTATTGTGTATGCCCTTTTTATATCTGATGACTAAATGAAATTATTGTAAAAAGCCCATCCATCTATAATGTCTTGATTGGTGCAACTGAGTTTGGGAGTGTAGATATTGAAGAGGTTGATGATCAGTATGTATTATTGTCTCTTTGCCCATTAAGTAATGTTTCCATTTTTTCACACTATTTACTAATGCATACAATTATTTATCATATGTATTATAGTTAACCACTACAGAATTAAATGTCTCAAAATGATAACATATGGGTTTACCATGCTATGTCAACACTACTCCCATGGCATAGTCACTGACATTTGTTTGGATCTCAAATGGTCTTTGAAGATCAGGCAGTGCTAGTACATGTGTTGTACTAATTTTTCCTTTCAAGGTGTCGAAGGCCTTTTGTTGTTTGCCTCCCCACTGAAACACCTTGTTCAATCCTGTTAAAGCATGTAAGGGAGCTGCAATTAGGGAAACGTTATAAATGAACTTCCTCCAATATTGTGCTGATCCTAAGAAGCTTCTAACTTCTGTAGCAGATTTGGGTTTAGGCCAGTTTACAATGACTGCCATCTTAGAGGGATCTATCTTCAATTCACCACCCCGTACTATATGACCCAAATAATTCAGAGATGTTTTGTCAAATTCATATTTTGAGAGTTTAACATGAATTTTTTCTCTTTTCAAAACATCTAGTGTCTTCTTAACACACTTTAAGTGTTCTTCCCATGTTTTGCTAAAAATCAGAATGTCATCGAGATACACAATAACAAAATCATCAAAAAAAGGTCTGAGTACATCATTCATTAATCTCATGAAAGTAGCAGGAGCATTAGTTAAGACAAAAGGCATAACCAGCCACTCATAAAATCCCTGCTTTGTTTTGAAAGTAGTCTTCCATGCATCTTGTTCTGCAACTTTGACCTGATGGTATCCACTATGCAAGTCTAGCTTGGAGAAATAAACAACTTCCTTCAATCGATCTAAAATATCATCTATGCGATGAAGGGGATAACAATTTTTTATTGTTATCTTATTTAGTGCTTGGTAGTCAATGCACATTCTCCATGAGCCATATTTCTTTCTCACCAAAATGAATGGTGACCCACATGGTGATGTGCTAGGTTTGATGAACCCCTTCTTGAGCAACTCCTGCACCTGCTTCTTGTTTTCAACATTCTCTAAAGCGGACAAGCTGTACATTCCAATGTTAGGTAATGGAGCAGCTTGCTGCAAAATAATATCATGCACTATTTCCTTTTTGGGTGGCAAACCTTTAGGTTCTTGAAACAAGATATCATACTCTGAAACAACCCTTTCTAAATCAGCTTGCTATTTAGCATTACAACCCTCAAATACATTGGTTTTATCAAGTTCTTTTCCTTTACAACCATCAATAAGAATTTTTTGCATGAATTTATCATTCTTTTCATCTGCCTTGAGTTTATGAGAGTATAATTATTCTTGAGCTTATGAGCTCTTACCAAGTATTCGATTCCATCTTTAACAAGTAGATACTTGTTCTTAGCTCTATAGAAAAAAACTTTTGTCTCATACAAGTAAGGACTTCCTAAAACAATTCCACATATATCCAAAGGAATTATGTCTAACTTAACCTCATCTACAAATGTTGACCCAACTTGTTGTTGTACTTTATCATTCAACCATCCTAATGGGTATGGTTTCTTGTGAGATGTAGTTGCTAATCCAAACTTCTTTACAATTGCTTCAGAAATTAAATTTATTTGTGAGCCACTACCAAAAAAAGTATAAATCTTTTGATGTTTGGAAATAACTCGAATATGGAAAAGCTCGTGTCTTTTTCTTTCATTTTCTTCATCAATAGTAGATTGTGAGAATTACTAGTAGATGCTTCAGAATTCTTACCTCTTATACATGTGGCTGCAAGGGTTGTTTCATTTCCCGAGTTTGACCCCAAATCTTTCTAAATAGCTGTAGCAATGTTCTTCTTCTTGCCCCCAAACTTCTTAGGTCTTAGCTCTGGATGAAGAATCCAACAGTGCTCATCATCATGCCCATCCTTTTTACAGTGAGTGCATGAAGCCTTGCTTTTTTGTGCAGTGTTAGCCTTCCTTGCTTTCCATTTATTCTTTCTTTTCTCCTTATTCTTGCTTGAAGTGGGTTGGGATGATCCCCCAACTTCTATATTTCCATTCTTTCCTCTAGCTTCTAGATGAGTAGCTTGTACAGATACCTCATCTATACTAGTGGGATAGTGTGCCTCATGTAGCTATGTAGACCACCAATGTACTTCAACAGAGTCTTAAGTGAGTCTAATGATATTCCTAGAACCAATGCTCTCTTTCTAAATTCTTGAGTGTACCCTTGCACACTTTTCCCTTTCAACTATCGAAGAGTTTGCCAACTCATCATGGCTTGTTGCACGTAGGCCAATGGATAGAACTGGTTTTTTATTGTAGAAACAAATTCACTCTAGACAGAGATAGTCTTACCATGTCTTTTGATGTTAGCTTGGGCCCTGTCTTCCCACCAAACCAAGGTAGTGCCTCCAAGGCGCAGGCTTGCCAGCTGAATCTTGCTCTTGTCTTAGTCGATATTTTGCACTTTGCAATAAACATCAATTTGTCTAATCCAATTGTCCATCTTTTCTGAATTCAACTCTCCATCATATATAGGTAAATCAAATTTAACATCTAGTTTGATCAAAGATGCTTTCGTTTCATGTTCAGGGATGTTAGGAGGTGTCAAAAAGCTTTCCCCTTTCCCTTTTCCTTTTGAGTGGTCATTAAAATGTGAGTCATCTTCCCCTTTGTCTTGTTTAGAGCCTAATGAATCTTCATCCTTATGTTTTCTAAAGTCCCTATACATTTCTTCTACCATGGACTTTATGGCTAGGAAACTATCTATGAATTGAGGGTCTGGTCCCATAGAACCTTCCTCTGACATTGTCTTCCGAGGATAGACTCTCCCAATTTGAGGATTAGTTTCAACCAAATCTCCTTCTCCTAATTTGAGCTTTGATCTAGTTAGCATTCAACAGCTAAACCAACACAAGCTTGTCTAACCTTAATAGCCCAGAGCTCTGATAGCACTTGATCTAAAAATCACTCTTGAGTGATCTGAGTTAAATAATTATTGAATGAAGGTATTACAGACTCATGTGCTGGTGTGCGTGTCTATGTTATTTTAGGCAACGGATCGATCAGATTGCAAAATACACAGACATTGGAAAATGGAAAACAGTAAGAGAAACCTAGTAACCAAATGCAAGAACACAACGATTAATAAGGAGTTCACCCTATCCTCCAGGACTACGTCTCCGGTCCAGATTTCAGTGGTGGCCTTCTTTTATTGTGTCTTCAAAGCAGAGATTTACAATGAGGAGATCAATTCGAGTCTCCTGAAACAGATAGTGCTTGGTAGGGTGGTTCTTGGATTCCCCAAGCCACTAGAGTGCACAGACTCTTTCCCTTTCCAAGTCTTGACCTCTCGGTCTTTAATGGGAGGAGCCCAATGTGGTGCTCAATTCCTGACAGATCCTCATAGGGATTGCTTGAACCTCTCAATCCTTCTGTCTGTTTGATGCTGCCTTAGGTCAGCTCAGCTCTCTGTTTTCTGCTTCTTACTTCACTGTCTTTTCTTTGCTCTCGCTCTCTCTATCTTTGTTTTCTTTTCTCTTCTCTATGTTCTATTCTCTGTCTGTTCATGGCTTTAAAGCTAATTTGTCTTTGATTGTTCACTTCCTCTTCCACCCCTTTGGTTCACTTGCTGCTATTAATTTGGAGTTCCCTGCCTCTGCATCATCGCCATCATCCATAGGGAAGTGGCGAATTGTCCTCTCATGAACTGTGCTAGCTCTTCCTTGACGGTTCGGTAATTCAGTTGCACTGTGGAATTACTCATCCACAAACACAATGGCCAAATCAGACTTCAAACTCTTATATGTCGCGACTTAATCCCCTTTCAAATTTGGTTTCTCCATTAGGTGCAATCTCCACTGTCAGATCTGGAGCCCCAAGATCCTATGGTGTTTGTTTCTTTTCGCGCGGTTGACTTGCTCAACTGTTAGTGTGTGATGAGAGGTGGTTTTCTCTCTCATCCTCTAGACACGCATCATGCGTTGAATGGAATCGCTTGTTTTCTTCCAAATCCACTTACCACCCAAGGATGCCCCCGATATACCGCCAGTTTTGGAGTGCGGGACCTACTTTTTGCCTTAGCATTTTCCCCACGATTTCTTGGCTTCCCATGTGATCGAGCACTCGGGGCTTCTCCTTCTTGAGGGGTTTTTCCCATCGATGTGTGATTAGCACTAAGCACTAATTGCGCATCAGAAATGGTCCCTGTTTCCTAATTCGGGCTTCCCAGCTGCCAATTTTGCCTCCTGCGCAGTCTCCATGGGCCTCAGTCAGCACGCTTTGACCAAGGTCCTCATCGTTCCTTGCTAGCTGCAAACTACCACTATCTAGAGGTCTTCCTTATTGCTCTTTGTTCATAAATTCGAAGTCTGTCCTGATTTGATACAGTCATGGTACTTGATAATTTTTCATGGATCCAATTCGGATGAGGAGTTGGTCGAATTTTTGTTGAATTTTCGTTGCAGCTTTGCTTGCTCAACTTCGAGCTTACTTTTGTTGATAGTTTTATGTAATCCTATTATTATTTTGATAATAAATATGAGATCCTTTTTGAGCTAGCACTTAGTTACCTCAGAGGGCTGAAGCTCTTGGGTTAGGGCCCAATCCAAGCAGCCAAGCTCCTCTTATTTGTATTTATATGCTTTGTTTCAGTTTATGAATTAGTTGTTGTTAGATGAATTTCTTTCTTGGTTAAGAATAGGTTTCTTTTGGTGATTTAGAAGGTTGTTTCCATTTTTGTTTTCTATAGGACATTGAACAGTGATAGAAAGAAGATACAAAAGGCCATCAACAATGGCTTGGCCTACTTTCCTCCCTTTGGGACCATGAACTGAGGTCAAGACCCTCTTGCTGCCACAAAAACACAAATTTTCCTTCTCCATAGGATTTCTAGTGTTGCAGTTTGTTAGAAGGTTAATGCTTTGCTTTCGATCTTTTTCACCATGCTCATTTCTATCTTTGCAATAAGTCTTCTTCCATGCTTTATCTCATTATAGCATTTTTCAGCATTTCTTTCCATAGCTCATAATTTAGATTAGCTTGATGCAAAATTATGTTTTTGATGTATTTAGTTTCCTTGCTTGCAAGATTTCAGTGTTTGACTTTTAGTTTTTTGCGACAAATCTCTTCTCATAGTAGGTCAGCCTATCAGCCATCACATTCTCTCCCTGATCTATGCCCTACAGGTTGCCCAAATTTCATCTCAAATCTGCCTTAGTTTTTTGCATTTTTCCATAGGATTTCTTCCTCTCCCTTGACCATTCTTCCCTCTCCTAAGTGATCCTTGGTGACCCCTAGGTGGCTTAATACATCATCCCAGCCTTCAACTACCCTTTCCACCCACTCTCACACCTTCAAAACCTTCAAAACTGCTATCTGCATCCTCCTGTAGACCTCCTGTCGATCCCCTGTAGCCTACTGTAGATTTTCCTATAGGCTTCCTTTTGAAGTTTGATTGTGGGAAAAGCCTCTAGAAGGCCACCAGAGACGTTGTAGGACCCATCCACACCATCCTACATCTTCTCAAGTCCCAAAACCACCCTCCAACACCACCTAATTGCTGCCACATTCACCGACAAATAAATTACATGCATGATAATCTCACATAAAAATACATAAAAATCCAAAAAGATGTCTTTTGCTCATTTACTTCTAGAAATAGCTTGAGTATATGTTGTTTACTTCTTGAGTAGGTAATGGCATTCATTTCATGGTTTTCATCTTTCTTTTTGCAAAAGTAGGATTAGTTGGTTAAGTAGGGTTTGCTAGGTTTAATTTACATTTCAGTCTTCTTTTCCTTTCTGCAAGTAGAGTAGCCTCTGTAGAGTAAGCGTTCCTTTCTTTCATCACATATAGAGCTTCTTTTGGAATCCATAGAAGTTGGCTTGAGCTCCTAGTGATCGCCTACAGTAAGAACTAGTACTTGTGCATACAACAATGTCACTTCCAAGTTTGTTACAAACTACCGGGTTGATAAGAGTAAAGTAGGTAGCCCAGGAGTTGTAGCATTATTGTTGCAATATTGGTGCTCACCAAATACCTTTCCTTTACTAAAGAATACATCATAGCCTTTATATTCTAGCATAGTGACAAACACAAGATTCTTCTTCAGACCTGGTACGTACTTTACATCAATCAGGGTGAGGGGAGCTCCATGCTCCCTCTGAAGCACAACCATTTCATCACCTGAAACATGGTAATTTCCATCATCACCCATCTCGATCTGCATCTGGAGATCCTTCTCCTCCAAGGTACTGAAAATATTCTTGTCACCTAACATGTGGAAAGAATCTCCACTGTCTAGGTACCGCACACATCCCACCATGGATGAAACCATGCATGCGATAAGCAAGAAATCCAACTCAAACTGTGAGGCTAGTGCCTCACCATCAGATCCCTTTGAGGAACCCTTCTTGGATTTCTTCTATGGACAATTCGTATCATAATGGCCCACATCATGATAATGAAAGCATCACACTTTTGATTTGTTAATCTTCTTCCTACCATGGGAAGAACTGGATTTGGGATGGGACGCCTTCCCTTTCCCTTTCCTCGCCTTAATTGCTAAGGCTAGATTTTCCTCATCTTCTTGTTTCGATGAGGATCCATCTCTGGTGCTTCTTCTTATTTCCTCCTACATCAAATCTGACCAAAGTTGTTCCCAATATGATAGTTTTTCTCTTCCATTAACCGAGTCTTGGTAGTTATGCCAGCTCTTACGAAGACGGAGGAGTGTAAGACTCACCATGTCATCATTAGCGGTAGTCATCCCTACACTTCTAAGCTCATCCATGTAGGTGGTGAGCTTGTTCAGGTACGTAGAGATCGTGTTGCCCTTTTCACACTTGATCTTATGAAGCTTATCTTTTAGCACCAGGTTCCTCTGATCGCTGTTGTTCTAATATAAATATTTCAATGTTTTCCACATCGAAAATGGTGTTTCCTTCCCATGGAGGCTCGAGACAATGTGGTCTTAAACTCCCTCCAGGAGGGTTATCCTTACTCTAGCCACACATTTCTTCCATTCCGCCAGTTAAGTAGCATCAGTTAGCTTGGGTACTTCTTGATCAATGAAGTCCTTTAGACCATTATCTTCTAACACTTCCTCCATGCAATCCTTCTAGGCTATATAATTCGAGCTACCACCAAGGGCATACTTGAGTCTTAAATCACTGAATGCCATAGGTGAAATTGAGATGTGATAAGAACTCGATTTCTATATTCAAGAACCAAACTTTGAGCTTCTCCTTCTTGTATACAGTTCTTCTCCTTGATCACCTTTGCTCCGATACCATGTAGAAATTTCCACTATATATCAATATATTATGCAATATACTAAAACGCAATACAAGATCTACCTCTACAATCAAACTTTCCGGAAGCTTAATCGAATTGAGCAAGATCAAGAGAACACATATAACTGAGAATGAGAAAGCAATTACACATAACACAGAAGAAATATCATGGGGAAAGCCTCGACGTAAAACCCCAACTCTATATTATCATACAAGTGGAAATATTTTTCAGGTTACAAAAAGAATCAGCTCTCAAGTTATCCTACTCTCTCTGCAATCAAACAATACATCTCATAGACTGAATAGACATAGTATATGTCCTCCTCCCTATTTCCTTGCGCAATTTTTCTTGGGGTCCAATGATGTCACATGTGTGAATTGGCCTCATCACACTCACTGTAACCTCTAATCTAACTGTGAAATCCTCAAGGAAATAATTCCTTATGCATGGAAGGAATATTCACAATGGAATATTCTAGCAACTAATAGTACACTGCCCCTCCATCTGATCTCAACTGGGTCTCTAACTGAACTGAAATGCACGATTTATTTATGAGAGAATACTCGGTTATCTGAAGTGTAGTAGTTACATGCATGCAAGCATTAACTAACTAAACTTACATTAATTCAACAAACTATTTGAATTAATCTAATTGGACTTGACTCAGTTAACTAAGTCAACTAATTACAACTCAATATTACAACTCACTCTTTTCTCTTTAACTAATGGATAAATTCCTCAATTAATGGAGAAACTGTTGCATGTACCCACATAGACTTCAAGTTTGATTTTCCTGAACTAATTAACTCAAGATGAATTAATTAATTACTTTACAAACTGCTGCTAAGATCAAATTCAAATTTTACTTCACTATTTTAGTATAGGGACTGACTAAAATAGGAAGGTATCCTTAAATGATATTTTTAGAATGCTATTTTTAGCACTTCCATATATCCATCCATTGTTGCTAAGATCAACACTAGCTGAACTGCTATTTATAGCAGTGCTATTTTTAGCAATTCTATTTTTAGTATTTCTTGTTTCCATTTTCAATAACACTGCTTCCAATGATTCCTCTCGCAATTCAACAGGCCCTGGTAAAACCTCATAGGTTCACGTTGTCCAGTCTACTGCAACAGACAAATCCTCGAAAGGTAAGAAGAAAGGCAAAGGCAAGGGTAAAGAGGATGCCCTGAAAGAGGGCCCTCCTAAGTTGTCTACTAGTGATGCTTCCTAACGGAAGCCCAAATATCCATGCCTCATCTGTGAGGAGGATCACTATACTAAGGATTGTCCCAGATGATCCAAAGTTAGTCGTTTACTCAAAGGGACCCCATTTTTCCTGAACGAGCCCTTTCCATCCCAGAAAAACCAAATGGTAGACCAACCTCAGTTGTTCGCTTCCTTAGATTAACAAGTGCTCATGATGAATACACTGATTAACGTGGGTACCAGGTTAAAATAATATCAAACTCCTACCCTGACAGCAGGGAAAGAGAAAGAAGTTATCCCTTCTTCTTCTAGCCCATCCAATTCTGGTCCTCTCCATATAAAGCGACCTAATCCTAATTTCGCCATTCGACCACCTTCTCATGGTGTGCTACAAAATTCCTTGTACAATCCAAATGATTTAGCTACTCAATATTATAGCATTGTTGAATATTTGGCTCAAGTACCATCAACTATATCTACTCTCGAGGTCCTTTAAAGTTGTCCTTCTCAGCAGAAATCATTACTGTCAGCTATTAGAGGTATTGATCCAGCTAACTCTAATCTCATCTGTTTTGATATGGAAAACCACATTCTGCGTTTACCTCATCAGATTGCCTTTCTCACTCACGTGATCATAAGTGAGAAAACCATTCATGGACCGTCATTGATGAAGGCACTTCTATCTACATCATGTATGTTGCTTGTTGGAAGTAAATTGCTTCTCCTACTCTAAACCAGTCCCCTAACACTTTGGAAGCTTTTGATGGATGCGATTCACGATCATTCGGTGTCCTTCCCAACCTTGCCATTACTTTGTTGGGAAAGATAGTATACGTCGAAGTAGATATTGTTGACACTAATCTTAACTATAATCTTCTATTTGGATGGAGCTAGACCCATGCTATGTATGTCGTAGCCTCCTCCCTTTTCCATGTGATTCATTTTCCTCATCAAGGGAATATAGTCACAGTCGACTAACCATCCTTCTTTGCCTCTTCCTCCTCGGATGGCAATGTTCCTTATGTAAAGCACAGAGGTACTCCTTATGTGAGTGTGGTGGTAGGAGTCTTTAAAAATCTCACCTTGATGGGTATTTTTCCACTCCCATCTCCTCATGTTGCCTCTTTCAACATGATCTCAGTCAAATCTGATCCTTGGGTCATTCCCTCACTGGATCTTGTTGATACATGGGGCAAGGTTACACCATTAAGCCCTGCCGAAATTAATTATGTGGAGATTGTTTCGGCTTCGCCTTCGGTATCCTCTGATTTTTTTATTTCGAGAACATCCATCGATGCATATTCTCAATCCCTAGGGCTTGTTTCTTTAGAATCCCATGATCCCTTAACCGAGACTTTTCTTTCTGATGAGAGTATCATGGAAGTTATGTGTCTGGAGGAAGTACCTTGGAATGACACTCATCATCGTTCCTCATTCTTTCCTGGCCTAGCAGTCATGTCTACTTGTCTTGAGAAGTTCTCTTCTCAGTTCTCGACCTTACCACTTTAAACGTTGATCATGACTTATGAAGTTTGGTTGGAAGGGAACATAGGTAACATTACCCAAACGATGTTGATTGATATTTCTATCAAGCCTGGTACTATTGAAAATGTCCATATCGGGGTAACTCGTTCTCTAGATGAGATCAAGCTCTATACTCGTCTGTTCTAAGAGTTCCAGGATGTTTTTTGTAGTCATATGAAGAAATGCATGGCATTAACCCAAGTGTAGTCGCGCACGAAATTCTTATTTACCCTCATGTTTAGCCCGTTCGCCAACGGCTTCGTCCAGTCCACCCTAGAAAAGCAGCCACCATTGAGGGTGAAGTTGAAAATCATCTTAAAGATGGATTCATTTATCTGATCCCTCTTACAGATGGGTGTCGAATATTCTACCAGTGACAAAGAAACAAGGCACTATTCGTGTTTACATCAATTACTGCGATCTCAATCGTGCCTTTCCAAAGGATAATTACCCCACTCCATTCATCGACCAGATCATTGATGAATGTGCTGGGAGTGAATTCTATTCCTTTATAGATGGTTTTTCTGGTTACAACTAGATAAACATTGTGCCGACTGATCAAGATAGGACAACATTTA
The DNA here is from genome assembly GCA_000404065.3 of Pinus taeda. Taxonomy (NCBI): domain Eukaryota; kingdom Viridiplantae; phylum Streptophyta; class Pinopsida; order Pinales; family Pinaceae; genus Pinus; species Pinus taeda. The sequence goes on from APFE030087711.1 coordinate 127,673, forward strand.
TTTGTTTGTGGGGAACCTTCACGTATAAAAAGCTCCCTTTTGGCCTTAAGAATGATGGGGCTATGTTTCAGAGAGTGATGTCTTATGTGTTCCAGGACATTTGAAACATCGTTCAGCCTTACTTGGATGATCTCCCCGCTCATTCTCATAAGCATCATGATCATCCTCATCATCTTCGGAAAATGTTTCTTCATTGTAGACACTACAAAATTCAACTAAATCCACATAAATGTGTCTTCTGTGTTGAATCCGGACCAATCCTTGTCTTTATCATTTCGAAAGAAGGCATTCACCTTGATCCCCTTAAAGTCGAGGCCATTGTTAATTTACCCCCTCCATCCTCGTTGCATCAACTGTAGAGTTTGTAGGGAAAAGAAATTTTCCTTCGTCATTTCGTACCAAAATATGCTGAGCTAGCTTCAGGATTCAACTAGTTTCTCAAGCAAGGAATCCCATTTGTTTGGGACAAGGCTACCCAAAATTCTTTCGATGACCTAAAATCTGTCCTCATAAATGCTCCTTAGCTGCACCCTTTGAATTATCATCGTGATTACTTCCTCTATTTAGTTGCAGCCTCTAGTACCATTGCTATGGTGCTAGTACAAGATGATGATGAAGGAAATGAACATGTTATTTAATACCTCAGTCACAATCTCCTCAACACTGAGACACATTATGCTCACATTGATAAGTTCGCTTTGGTTGTTGTATAGTCTGTTCAACGCTTTTTGCATTACATTCTCCTCCGTACTACCACTGTGATTTCTGAATGCAACCCCATGAGCTACATCTTGACTGGTCAATTGCTGGGGGGCAAGTATTCTAAGTGGATTATCATTCTCCAAGAATTCTCTTTGGTGTTCACTACTACCAAATCTAATAAATCATTGGTCTTCGCTGAGTTGATTTGCTCCCTTCCCTCTGCTTCTCTTCCTGTTGGTGTTGATGAGTAGCTCTTGGATGAGACTCTTTTCTTGATTAGCACTCTCGATCCCTAGTACAATGATATCATCATGTATCTCCATACATCCACCTTCTCTGTGTTGACCAAGGATGATCGCCAATGCATTCGACATCAATCCCAACCTTACCCTATCATTGGAGATACTTAATACCATGTCGGTGTCGATTCAATTGTTCGCCAATATCTAACTCTCGAGGAGGTTGAGAGAGTCTTAAAAGACTACCATTCTGGCGCATGTGGTGGTCATCTATCTAGATATGCTATCACTCAAAAATTCCTTCGTGCTGGTTATTTCTAGCCCTCCATCTTCAAGGATTGCATCCTTGCTATTCACAAATGCCATGAGTGCCAAATTTATCAGCATAAAATGCGCATCCCACCTACTCACCTACACCTCATTATTGTCGTTGGTCCTTTTGCCAAATAGGGCATGACTATATTACATGTAACCCTTGTTCGGCCGGGGGGCATGGTTATATTATTGTTGTTGTGGATTATTTTACCAAATGGGATGAAGCGAAGCCTACATACTCTGCGGATGGTAAAACGATGGCTCAATTTCTATTCAATCACATTGTTTGTAGGTTTAGAGTGCCTGAGGCCATTGTCACTAACCATGGCTCCCATTTTCGAGATTACATGATGACTATGCTACCTTCTACGTTGGGCTTGTGCCACGATGGCTCAACCCCATATTGCCCTTAGGCCAATGACCAAGTTGAATTTGTGAACAAAGTCTTGGTTACGATGCTTCAGTGCACCATTGGGATGCACAAGTCAAATTGGCATCTCATGCTCTTTTCATCTTTGTGGGCTTACCAAATCTCAAGCAAGGACACAATTGGATTCACACCATTCTAGCTAGTCTATGGTATGGAATCAACTTTATCGATTGAGTTCAAAATTCCCTCACTCAAGCTCACTGTCGAACTTCTCCCCGAGACCTCACCTCAGGAAGAGCACCTCTTGTATTTAGAATGACTGGATGAGACTCACCGACTTTCTGCTTTGGTCATCGAAAAATAAAAAAGTGGGTCAAGTCCCATTTTTATCAGTCTGTCTCTCCTCGAGATTTTTTTGAGGGTGATTTGGTTCTTTTGTATGATTAGGCTAGTGACAAACTCGGGGCAGGTAAGTTTGAACCCATGTTGCATGGGCCCTACATTGTTAAACGTGTGTTACAGAAAGGGGCTTATAAGCTAATTGATTATGAGGGCAATCCCTTAGACAAGCCCTGTAATGGGATTTATCTCAAAAAGCACTATGCCTAGGTCATCTCTCATGGCTACTTTTGTACAATAGTGTGTTATTCATTTTTGTTCAGTGTGGTTTGGTGTGTTGTTTTTCAACCAACTTTCATGCTTATTATGTTTTTACCTACTTTGCAGATGTTTGTGTCTCCTCACATCAGTTTTGTTGATGGTGCTTTCCGTAGTACCCAAAATCTATCATCCGCGACATGGGTCATTTATGACCCCCAGGGTGAGTTGACTGATCTTCAAGGTATTTTTTTTAGCTCAAAAAACTAATAGCATTTCTGAGTATACAAAAGTTATTGAATTGTTGTCAGAAGATATTGCTCTTAACATCTGGGAATTGGTTGTCCACCTTGACTCACAACCTGTTTTTCTTCAAATCAACAAGCAATATTCTGTCAAAAACCCTTAGATATTGAGAATGTATTTGTGTATTCATCTATTGGAAAGAAATTTTGATTACATTACATATGATCATATTCCTAGGCATATGAATACATTGACAGATGCATTAGCTAATTATGTGTTGGATAGATGTTTGTGAAACATGTGAAAAACAAAAGAAAAACATTTGTACCATACCAAGCAAGGAAATATAGCATACATACATACATACATACATACATACATACATACATACATACATACATATATCTATATATATATATATATATATATATATATATATTTTATAATGTTTGTCATACATCAAAACCCCAAAAAATAATATGTGTTTTCAAGTATATTTGAGGCTCACAGGCCTCAAAAATGTAAAATGCTAGACCTATGAACTACTCAACATGGTGCTCATGATAGCATGTACCTGATTGTACTACACGAGTCAGTAGTCGACAGATCCGGTCTGATACCCCCACTGTGTGCCTCTAATACTAGCGTGGGATGTCACCCACCTGGGCATACTCTGGGATACCTCTAGTTAATCCTTCGAGGTTTCATGCGATATCCTCATTATCGCCTCCCTCTTAATAAGGAGCAATATCAAACTGCCAAGCAACATGCTTGGCAATCGAGGACATCCCGGTAGGATGCTCTCGTCCCACATTTGCATTTACAAAATCAAAATGTCATGAATGAATGTATTTCAAAAACAATAAAAAGAAATAAAAAATAAAAATTGTTTGTTTTTACCTCCATCGTCATAATCTTCCCCCTCTAGGAGCGACATATATAGATTACCGTGGAAGTCAGTATTTCTATAGGACCAATCCTCTCTTATGATCATCTGCCGCCATAGCCACAAAAAGAAGGTGGGCTTATATGACATATGTTGGCCCCTGGTGATTCTAGGCATCAGTGCACTCCAACAAACCAACCGTGGGTCTCGTGGCAATGGCGGATCCAACTCAGCAAGCTGGTAGTGAAATAGTAGGACCCCCTCCAAAACGAAGGCCACTAGATTGGAACCATAGCAGAATTGCTTCAGGTTTCCTGCCTTGGCTTTGGATAGTTGGTGCTTCATGTTTACCTTCATGGCTTCCGCCCAGTTCAAGATAGTCAACGCCATATAATCTATAGCATACTAAAACTTGGATTTGTTAGACTCATGTTGTGCCTGAGCCCCAGCCACTCTATTGATGGCCAACAACAACTCTTTTAGCACAAGATCTCGAATAGTCATGATATCTATATTGTCGCTATTTGATTTTAGTGCTTCTAGGCAGTGTTCTGTGATCAACATGTTCACACTTGCCCAAATAGGCCTAGACCCATACAAATTGATTGGTTCCCCTCTTTGGGACAATCATGTGATTAAATAAATGTTGGAAGTTTCCAACCCCAGTTCTTGGTCGCGGATCATAAAAAATTATGGATTGACATCCCAGAGATTGATCAAATACTACATCAACTCAGGTTGAGCCTGAAGATCTGGTGTGAGGAAGAATTTTAGGAGCTCATAGTTCCTAGGGAATTCAAGTACTTTGGGTCTACCATTTCTTGTGTATCAATGTCCTCATTCTCACATTCCCTCCAATCAACCATTTTTCACTGTGTTTTCCCTATAAAAACCATACAATCAAGTCAACAATCATCCTTGGCTAAAGAAATTTGGATAAAATTAGAAGAATTGGGGCAAAAGCTTCAAAATTTTGTGTTCACAGCACTGGCATGACTGTTTTAAAAATAGTAGTGCCGACAACATGCTTGACAGTGTTAATAACCCCTGATCGATGCAATTTTGTTATGCTTCTTGACCTGCAAATGATACCCAAATATAGAATATGCGAAGAAAAGAGACCAATAACACAGAATATGCGAAGAAAAGATATCCAGAACATAGAATAGTGAAGACTTTATTATTCAGAGAGTAATGTTCACTTGCCTCTTCGAGGGGGCAACCTCCAATAGAGCAGAGCTCGATTACAAA
>APFE030087711.1:133612-161860 GCA_000404065.3 Pinus taeda
CTGTGGTTCCTTTATTAATTGCGGATTAACCACTTACAATTATTAATATGGGCTTTATTGACTCTTAACTATGATGTGATCCCATCACATAGATAAGGGGGTTAGGGTGGGACCCTAACAAATTTCGTGCCCGAAAATTGCGTCGACCCAGGGCGAATTTTTTTTCTAAATCCGCCTCAAGGAATAAAAAAAACAGTTGAAAACAGGATAAATGAGCATTAAAATGAAGCCAAAGGTCTCGGTTCTAAATTGAAACTGACAGATTGTCGAATGGCTTCCTGGATGTCCCATAATATACTTCTAATAATCTATGGCACAAATGGGTGAAAAGTTCTCCACACAAGGTAAAAAGGTAAATGGTAAAACTTATTTACTTTTTCCTCCTTTTATTCATTTTTCATGAAATATTAGGGTTTTTAAATTATTTTAACCTATTTTTACCTTAGAAATAAGATAATGCATTTACTTTTTGTTTAGTGACAAGTGACAGATTATAGATGATAGTACTGGAGCCACGTTTAAGCTCTTTTCTTGACTCGTAAAACTCAAATGAAAATATCGCCGAGTATTTTTCCCTTTTTGACTCATTAAAGAGAATAAAAATGTCGGTTCTGCTTCCAGCTCTTTTCCAACTCTTTAAACATGAAAATATTGTTTTTCTCTTATCATTTTGAACTTGTTAAAGGATGTGAAATGTCATTTACCTAGCATACATTTACCCATTTTCGGGATGGGATAAACTATTTACGAAAAAGGTACTCCTTAACTGAAATGGTCAAGTGGTTCTCTTAAGTATCATTTTCTACCTTATTGGGCTCGAGAGACACAAATGTATGAAAAGAGACCCTGTGGAGTTTTCTTTTACGTGTCTTTTTCAAACTCTCTAAGCATGAAAAAGATATCAAGTTACACCTTAGTCAGACTTGTTAAAACATTAAATGACATCGGATTTGTCACCATGACGAACATGAGATTCTCCTTCCTAGGGCTCATTAAACTTACTAGGTTTGATTCATTTGAAAGATGAATTTACAATTCAAGCACATGCTATCCCATTCAAGCTTGCGAATAAAAATAATTGGGGTACTTGCCAAGAATTGTGGGGGAAAATGGGAAATTACATTAGTTGTTTCGGAAACTCACTCTTCAACATGACACTTTCTTCTTCGTGGTGGGTTGGGATATCCTCTTTTCATCATTGACCTTCCTGGGTTGGGTTGTTCATTTTTCCTTCCATTTGATCTCTGCTATGCCATCATGACCACCAACCCTATGGATCTAAATGCTTCCAAACTCCAGAGTCATGTCACCGATATGTTTAAGAGTTAGTCCTTTTGTAGTTATACTTACTCCTGATTCTCTATATCATCTGAAATAATTGATCCCTTTGTCTCTTGTCATTGATGTGGGATACATCATGGCCCCCCTTCGACATGGTCACTTCCTGTCGACTTTAGCTCATTATCCAGGAAGCTAGTCAAGAGACTCCCTTCTAGTGCCTTAGATGTTGCATTCCCTAATGGCACGTTCTTCACACTTGACGTCAAGTTCACATCATTGGCTTTCGATCGGGTGATTTCACGGGTGTTCGACTTCAGTTCCTTTATTCACATTCTATGGACTATGTTGTTGGTACCTTGAGAGCCATTACCATTATTGGTGGTTTCTCTCGTGATTGTTAACGGTTCACATCATTGGCCACTAATCAAGCAACTTTCTAGCATGTTTGACTTCAACACATTCATTTACATGTTAGGATTTGTACTTCGGTCGGGTCGTGTTGGAGCGTAAGACCCTGGGCTTAGATTACAAATGTCCAGGTTACAGGGTGATGTGACATGATCATGTTGATATACATGTCTCTTTTAGATGGATGGTTGTGACCATATCATGAGTTCTCATATGTGATCCTTCTCATTATTGGATGGATGCGGCCATACCTTGGTTTCGATATGATCCTCCTTACTAGATGGCTACACCCATGCCTTGGATCCATTTACATGATCATTCTCTAGATGGCTACATCAATACCATGATTCATGTATCATTTGTTAGAGTTTTCAGTGATTTATATTCATCTAAGCTTGCTTGCAAGTTTTCCGACGACAGACTCTAGTTTCCCTCATCTACTTTTAAAGCATTTCACCCTTCAACCTAGTTTGGCCTTCAAGCTTTACGGGGCATCTGTTACATAGAATTTTATCACTGTCCCTGTACTCACCATTCCACGATCCTACAGGAACTCTACAGTGAACCCTATGTGCTTCCCCATCATGAAGAAACTCCCATTATGTCCCACTTCATGAGCAAAACAATTCCCTTTTGCATCATTTCCCAATAATCTTCCTTTTACCCTAGTTTACAAGACCGACGCTAATGACTCATTTCCTCCTCGCACCGATTTGTAGAGATTAAAACCAAGACTAGAGCCATATGGTGATATTCAAGGAAATTTTAAGAACCCCCCCTAAATTTATAAGTATAATAAATGGGCGAATCTCCATGGTATATAGGAAAAATGGAAGGCATTTTTCAATTAATTAATATGTATATATTTTTTTTGGCGAATATTTTACTCAATATAAAATCTGTAGATCGTATTACCATGGGTATCATAACTGGAGCTTGAAAATTATATTAGTATTTAAAAAATTAATAAATTAATAGTTTGTTTTTATTTTATTTTTTATTTTAACCAAGCTAAAATGTTTAACATACATTAAATTACAACATCCACTTTTACTCTTGATCCACCAAGCCCCGAGAGGGATCAAATATTTTTTCACTCTATGCTAGTTTGCATATCACGATATTTGATCCCTCTTGGGGGTTAGTAGATCTAGAGTAAAGATGGATCTATATGCTGGTTTAATTCCCCCATTTAAATAGGCTACATTATAGGTGAATACCATAGGTCAATACCATGTGCCATTTTGGTGAATACCATGGCTCAATACCATGTGCCATTTTTATTTTCATTAATACTAATATTAGGGATAATAATGTTTTTTTACATGGTATTAATAACAATCTAGTCCATGGTATTTGTCCCATAGTATTCTATTTGTCCCATAGTATTCTGCCCATAGGTTTCACCTAAATATAACACATTTTTTGAGTGTTCATAAATATAAGGTCACTTATGGAGTAAATATAAAAAAAAAAATATTTGTTTACCATATCTCTCGTTTATTTATATTTTTATTAATTTACCATACCTCTTTTACAAATATGGTATTTGGACCATAGGATTCACTTAAATAAAACCTCTTTCTTGAGCGTTCATAAATAGAACGAGGGTTATGGACTAAATATAAAAAGAGGTTTTATTTATTTACCATATGTCTAGTTTATCTATATTTTTATTTATTTACCATACCTATTGAGTAAGTATAAAAAGACATTTTACTTATTTACCATACCTCCACTTTACTTATATTTTTATTTGTTTACACCCTTACATGTTTATAAGGTGACTTATGGAGTAAATATAAAAAAATGTTTTATTTATTTACCATACCTCTCATTTATTTATATTTTTATTAATTTACAATACCTCTTTTATAAATATGGTATTTTGGCCCATAGGATTCACTTAAATAAACCTATTCTTGAAATGGCGAATGGATTCACTTAAATAAAACCTATTCTTGAAAATGGGCGAATGGAAGGTTGTAACTCCTAATTTCAAGGGCTAAATTTACCTTTTTTACCCTCTCCCTTAAAATAAGGTGGGCTATTTGAGGTAATTTGTAAAAATGTACTATGATACAAGATATTCGCCCACTAAAAATTTAAAACCCCTTAATTTCGCCAAAGGGCAAACATTCACTCCTAATATTTTCTATGGTGCTATTGAGCCTCTTCTCAGTCACGTCGATCCTCTTTTGGAAAGTTTTTTGAATGTGGAGTCAAAGCTTCCAGGTTTAGAAGCTTCGTAACTGAAGTCTGGTAAATGGTTGGGCTAGATGTAGCTGAGGAAGTCAGTTTGGGATCCCTTCCCCTATTAAGATGGAACAAACCCAAGAGAAAAGGCCACTCCCATGATAAGAGGGACCATCTCCCTTCCATCCAAGCTATATAAACCCCTCCTTTTACAAGCTACACTAGTTTCAGTCTTAGTATTTTTGGAGCTTAAATAATTAGAAAGACATCTATAGCTTGTAACTCTGTAGTTTATGTTTGAGGAAGAATAGTGTGTTTGGTTTGGTTTGAGACTAAAGGGAACAAGCCTTAAAACTTCCATTGGTGGGGCTATCCATGAGATGCTAGTAGAAGTGTAGGAACCTGGATACGCCGGAGGAGACCAACAACGTCAATTCATTGGTGTAATCTCTTTCTGAACTTATATGAATACAATTATTGATTGATTTCCTACATTAAAGTGTTATCTTACATTTGATGGATTAATGTTCCTTGACCTATTAAGTAGGATGACTGCAATTTGTATGCTATCATGTTTGTTGTTGTTGTTTGTTTTCTCATTTTAGGTATTTGAAGGAAGGAAATGGAAAGTAGTTGGAGTAAGGAAGCATGATCATCACCAAGCGGAATAGCATTCTAAGATGTAGGCCCTCTTATTTGATTCTAGCTTAAGTTTTCCATAGATTGTTTGTTTTGTGGTAGACCCACTCTCTTGGGCTAGAGGAACTGTTTGTGTCTGCACTTAGAATTTACTTGTACCATAGGTAGCTGTGAAACTTTCCCAATGAAAGGAATGAGCGTCACATTTTCTAGACGACCATAGAAATTGTTGGGAATGGGATCCCCTAAGGACAGTTTTGGGGCTAAAAGCCCATGTTTTGGGTCAATTTTGTAATAAAGTTGTAAAGTCTCCACATTGTGTGGTTGTGGAGCACGAAGATGTCATGAGTCATAAAGGGTTGTCCACCCTTATTTTTGTAAAGTCTAAATTCGGTTGTAAAGATCCACCCATGGTCCACAAACCATGGGATTGTATAAAAAGAGCTAAGTAAGTAAGCTCTAAGTAGTCATAAGTTTTTGAGAGGAGAAGACAAGTCTCAGAGTCTTGGTAGAGAAGTCTAAGTTTTAGGTCTTAGCGTAGGTAGAGGCTCTGCAGCTGAGTGCCAGAGGCCTAGGGTAGAAGTCCACAACTGAGTGTTCGGACCCATGTAGCTGTGTGTGTAGGGTGGGTAGAGTCTATAATAATATAGAGATATCAGTAAAGAGAAGTATTCCACAAATTATGTGTCTTTATTTCCTTTTAATGTATCTTGTTATATTGTGCTTTAGGTTTAATTTACAATGTTCATGTGATGCATGAATGTATGTAATTATGTTGGTTAATTGAATGCAAGTAAGAATATCTTTTTACATGGTGCTAACTATGATTGTTCAATAAGATAAGTGAATGCCTAAGATAACTTGGGAATCTATATAATATGTTGTCGTAGTAGCCTAAAAGTACTTGGGCCACATGTTAAGGCTATGCGAAGGTCAATCATGCACCTTCGTGAAGGTACTGAAGGGCGGAGTAAAGGGCTAGACTAAAAGAGCCCTAGAACTTAGTGACCTATGTGAAAGGAGGAACAGAGGGTATAAACTGACATCAAAACCATCTCAGGGTGGGGAAACTTGGTTCCAGCATCCCCCCATATTGCTTTGAGTGATACTTTGATTTGCACTCCGCGAGCTGATGCCGAAAGGGCTAGTAGTGTAGGGATTTGTTTGGTTAACTAACGCTAAACCTAGGTCAGGCCCCATGCAACCAACAAATAGTTCTGTTGCTGGGACCATAATATACATAAGATATGTGTGATGTTGTATCACTGGAATCCAACTAAGAAAGGGATCGAAGAGTAGCTAGATAGGAAGATCCATGGATTTGCAGCACATGAGAACAAAAATCCATGATTGACAAAGGAACAATGGTTCGACAGGTACTTATATACAAAAAGCCATGAGATCTTTTTTTATTCCTTTCCAGTTGAGTTATATGAGTAGATCGCGAAGCTAGCGGATAACCAAGGAAGGTGGAGACTTGATGGTCCTATTGTTTGGACCCCAGAGCTGGTACAAAGACTAGAAGCCTCTAAGGATAAGATCACCCACGTTGTTGATCATTGGCTCGAACACATCATAGGAGGATTTGTGACTGAATTTGTGGTCGATAACTCAGTTAATTACAATGAGGCGGAGATGTGCTTTTCCAAAGGTTCACGAGGTAAGTACTCGAAGTCTTTGAATACCTAGATTAAGATGTTATTGTGTGAAAAATAGGTTATGTGGCTACCTTGATGTTCGGAGCTATACGAAGTGGAAAGACTTACATTAACAAAGGAAGAAAGGGTCCTAAATTAGTCCATTGATTTCACCTCCATTGTGTGATGAAGAGGGAGTAGTGCAAGCTTCTTCATGAAGTGTAATTCAGTTAATAAAACAAGGATTCCCGTGACTGCCACCTCCGCCCACACCACCTCCAACTTCACCACCATCACCTACGACTTCACCCATACCACCACCACCTCCACCGTAGTTCAACATGGTAAATTCAATGAAGATGCTTTTGTTTAAAGGCTTGGGAGATGAGGACCTAGACTAGTTTTGGTTCATCGTGAAAGCTATATGGGAAGTTCATGGCATTACAGATGATCACATGTAGAAGGCAACATTGGTTAGTGCTTTGCAGGATTGTACGCTAACTTGGTACATCAAGTACTCTAATGATAACCCAAACTCTGGAGTGGTAGACATCCAAGCCACGTTGAATAAAGAATTGAGTAGGCCTAAAACTGAGGCACAGTTGATTATGGGGTTCAAGGAACTCGCGACGAAACCAGGTGAGACCACTTGGGAATTGGATCAAAGGTTGAAGTTTAAAATCTGTGAAACTAATATGAACTTAACAGATGGACAACACTGCGAATGGTTTGTGGCTTCGCTCCTACCACACCTAAGGGTTGCACTATCACAATAGAAGATTATGACTCAGGCAGAGGCCTTGGAGATTGAATGATACTGCATGAAACAACGATGCAAGATCTAAATCTAGGGGTTCAACAGATCCATGCATAGTTGCAAAATCTTTGCCTTCAAATGCAAAGTTTGAAGCAGGACAGAACAGTTCAACTGAAGGTGTGCAAAGAGGTATGGTGCCTGAAATGTAAAGGTCATGGGCATGATAAAGACCATTTCCCAGTATTTGCGAACTATATTATAGGAAGAGGACCAATGCCTTTGAAGCCAGAAGCTCAAGCAAGACCAAGCATGGGGCCTGTGTTGTGGTCTGATATATGTCAGATAGCATGGAAACATATGACGGATAACTATCATTTGCTGCAAAAGTTTGTACAAACACTGCAACAACTGTTCTGCAACTTCTTCAGATCGGTAGGGCATGATGGGTGCAACTGTAGAAGTCATGAATTGATGATGGATAGAACTCCCGCCTATAGGGTGCAGGTAGAAACTCGGCCCCCTAACCAGAGCATAAGGATGGCACGAATTGGCTTTCAAGGGTGCAGATGAGGCCGAGGTGGAGGAGGACCTGGCAGAGGTCAGGGATAGTTAATATGCTATAATTACGAAAGACCGAGACATTATACTCGCGATTGCACTAACCCTATGCATCTATCATGCAAATATTGCACGTTGTTTGATCATGAAACATAGGACTATCCTACAATGATAGCAATGATACACGACAAAGGGATGCTACCACCGCAGCCAATTCAAAACCTACAGATGATGAGGTCTAAGCCTCGTGAAGAGGATCTGAATGTGAATATAGTGCTTCGAAGTGGAATTGCAATAGGGGATGATAAGGGAAAAAACTGAAGGTAATGCATGGGTTCGTAAAGCTCCAGAGAAGGAGGCTAAATTTGATTTGGAGCACACATGCGAAACATTCATGGAAGCAAAGAAGAGATTTGTTGAGGCCTCCACCTCAAGAAGCAAGGATAAGCTCGATCAGGAAATGGACCCTTCTATGCTTACGACCTTTCTAGAAACCTGCATGAAGTTGTTGTGTGATAGCAAGGATGTGAAGGGATTACAAGAGCTTATAAATAGATGTGCCAGAAGAAATTTGGGTGAACTATGTGTGGTATGAAATATTGGTAAGCATAAAACAAGGATAGGACGAGAGATGAGACTTACCGTGCAGATAAAAGAATATGAAATGGATTAGGTTATTTTGGATTTGGTGTCAGATGCGAATGTTCTACCAAAGTAGACTTGGGATCAAATGGGAAGAATCGCATTGTAGTGGTCTCTGATTTAGTTAAGGATGGAGATCAGTAGAAGATCATCCCCATGGGGTGGCTACAAGGGGTGACTATAGATATTGAAGGCGCAAGTGCATTGATGTATTTTGAATGAATGGAAATTGTGGATGATAGCAAACTGTACCCTATGGTCCTTGGCATTGATTGGGCTACTGACATGAATGGAGTAATCAACCTAAAGAAGTGGAAGATGATATTTGAAAAAGAAATCACTTCGTGTAATAGTACCCCTAAATCCTCCTGAAGGATTGTGCTATACTGAACCAGTCTACGATTATGAGAGCGATGATGATTTGGAATATATATATATATATATAAGATAATAGCGCGAGACAAATATTGGGTGAATCCGATAGCTAATGGATGAATTACATGGGATCGCGAGAGTTCTTGCACCTCGGACACTGATGAAGAATTAGAGCACTAACTGAATCGATTACATGAAGTAACCACACTGAGTCGTAACATAAAGACCTGGTCGCTGCACTGTGTGTTGTCAGAGGTAAGAATCCTACCCACTTATGATGGCTTGAATGATGTATATGTATTTTTGGATGCATTTGAGAGGGAAGTACCAGAGAAGCAGTGCTTCCAGGCTTTGGATTGGGCACTACGCGCTACGCCCATGAGATGGTGGGGTAGCACAAGGGTAGCTTTGATGATTGGTGCGAGTGTAGGAGGATGATGCACACACACTTTAGGAAGCCAAAGGTACGTATGACAGACAAGTATGATGGGAAGGATGATCCACACACACACTTGGCCAAATGGGCTTAGGCTTATGGAGAAAAGCTCCAACCGGAATGGGTGCACTTGTTCTGTCATACCTTGGATGTCATCCCAATGAACTGGTACTTGGAAACAGAGCTCCACCATGGTATAGGTGAATGGGATATTCTCCATGAAGGATTCATAATGGCATTCAGCTTTGAAGATGGGTTTGACTGTATTGATGAAGCACTAAAAGAAGTGAAATTAGAAGTCTTTAGGATACTATAGGATCCTTTAGATCTGATTCAACCCGATTGGACTACTCAGGTAAGCCACACACTAGAATGCTATAACGTGACTGCTGAAGAAGAAGATGAGGATCTACAAAAGATTAACGTCCCTGAAATAGAGGGACACTGCAAGGTTGAGGGACTGCGGATTGAGAATCCTGATATAACCACACCACTGAAAACGAAATAGGTAAATATTGGTACGGAGGTGGAGCCCAAATTCGTGAAGGTTGGAGATTACTGGGATGACGCGACGGTGGATAAGGTCTGTAATTTCTCCGTGAATACCATGATTTGTTCCCTACCAAGTTTACGGAGCTAAGATGGATAGTAGGAGACCTAGGCGTTATGAAGATCACATTAAAACCCGACGTGAAGCCAATTAAGAAAAGACCTTATTGTCTCAATCTGAAGTATAAGGAGAAGGTCCGTTTAGAGCTAGACAAGATGCTCATGGCAGGAATCATTGAACCTATAGAAGAATCTGATTGGGTAAGCCCAATGGTGGTATAGGAAAAGAAGCAGAAGGATGAAATAAGGATGTGTGTAGATCTCAGGAAGTTGAATAACACTTGCATACATGATCCTTTCCCAACTCTGTTCACTGATGAGGTATTGGATAATGTAGGTGGCCATGAAGCATATTCCTTCACTGATGGGTTCTCTGGGTACCATCAGATCAAATCACACTGGAGGATAAAAGCAAGATGACCTTCACAACTGAGTGGGGATGTTTTCAGTACACTATAATGGCTTTCAGATTGAAGTATGCACTTGCAATTTTTTCGCGCATAGTCATTGTTGTGTTCAAGAAATTTATTCATAAGTTTCTGGAGGTATACTTTGATGACTCGACTGTGTTTGGGCTGGTGAAACACCATGTGGCAAGTTTGTGCCTGATGCTAGAGACCTGTCGAAGGTAACAAATTGCACTCAATTTAAAGAAATGCCTGCTTTGTGTTCCTTTTGGGACTCTGCTAGGTCACGTGGTTTGTAGAGAGGGACTAATGGTAGATCTCGTGAAGATCGTGGTGATGCTTAATTTGGAGGCATTGAGGAGTGTGAAAAAGCTACACACAACCTTAGGACAGACTAGGTATTAGAGGAAGTTCATTAAGGGATATGCCCAGATCACCATGCCTATGGAGAAGTTGTTGAAAAAGGATTTCACATTCTTTGGAAGGAGGATTGTAAGAAAATATGGGATGTATTGAAAGGAAAGATTGTCACTGCACCGATTTTAGTCTTCTTGGATTGGAAGGAGTTTCATGTACATGTCGATGCATCATGTGTGGCGCTAGGAGAAGTACTCACATAGGCTGGCAGAGGAGAATTGGTCCATCCTATAGCATTCGCAAGTAGAAGGTTATCCAAGGTTGAGAAGAACTATTCCACCACCAAGCGCAAAGGGTTAGCCATGGTATACATGCTCCAGAAGTTTAGACACTATTTGTTGTGAGGCCATTTTAAGATGTATATGGATCATTCCACGTTGAAATACCTGGTCAATAATCCTGTGTTGGGGGGGCGAATCTACAGGTGGTTTCTATTGTTCCAGGAGTATGATTTTGAGGTTATTATGAAGCTTGGATGACCGAACGTGGGACGAGACCATCTGTCGCACATTGAAACAGGGGAATAGCCCACTAATTTGGAGGAGGGATTGCCTGACACACAAATATTTGATGTGCGCATCGCGGATGGTCATTTCGAAGATATCATGCACTTTCTAATGACAGGAACTGTCTCGAAAGGTTACACCATTCAATAAAAGAAGGAGTTCGTGGTGCACGCAACAAAATTTTCTCTCATTACCGGGCATCTGTAGAAAATGGGGTCTAATGAAATATTGCAAAGATGTCATAGATTTTGAAAGGAGCATTATCCTCACAGATGCTCATGGGGGCACTGCAGGAGATCACTATGAAGGAAGAGCAATCGCGCAGAAGATTCTACTCTCAGGGTTGTGGTGCCCAACCCTCCATCAGGACTCAAAATATTGTTGTAAGGTGTGTGATGTGTGTCAAAGGATTGGCAAGCCATTATGAAGGGATGAGCTACCTCTGAATCCATAGATGACTTTACAACCCTTTGAGAAATGGGAGATAGATTTTGTGGGACCCATTCAGCCCCAAGGAAAGAAGATGGGAGCGTGCTACATTATCACCGCAACTAACTATTTGAATCGATGGGTGGAGGCATATCCTGTGAAGGATTTCACAAGCGCAACTGCTGTGAAGTTCCTCATTGAGTATGTACTAACACGATTTGGGTGTCCAAATATTTTGATAAGTGATCACAGTATGCACTTTCTGAATGAAATGATCAGCGCGCTGATGAAGGAATTTTAGGTATATCACTAGAAGAGCATGCCATATCACCCATAGGCTACTCGAATGGTGGAAGAATTCAATAAACTGTTGGAGAATGCACTTACTAAGGTTTGCAATGCTCAGCAAAATGATTGGGACCTACGCATACCCGTAGTACTATGGGCCTATCGGACGACATGCAAGAAGTTGATTGGATAGACACCCTTTAGGCTTGTATATGGAATTGAAGCAATGATGCCCATGGAATACATTGTGCCTAGTCTACACATAGCGGCACTCACGGGTATGATGGATCGCAAAGCCTTGGAAGAGAGGCTTGTGCAACTAGCTAAGCTTGAGGAAGAGAGATTTCTAGTTGGATTTCACCAACAGGTCCAAAAGCAGTGCGAAAAAGCATGGCATGATCGACACATTAAGCTACGCACCTTTAAGGTAAATGATTTGGTTTTGTTATATGACAGTAAATTCGATAAATTTCTAGGGAAGTTCAGAATGCACTAGTTAGGACCCTATGTCATTAAGGAGATTACCGACGATGGAACAATTCAGTTGGCTAAATTGAATGGAGATCCCTTCCCAAGATAGGTGAATGGAAGCCGATTAAATCCATACACTGGTGGTCCAGCCATGTGGCTATATGATTTTAGCATAGTCTTAGCACTCCAGGTAGCTGAAAGGAAGCACATGACAATAAACTACACTTCCCAGGTTGGGGAGATGCACGATTGGAGGATTGTGTGAAGCAAGAAAGTTTCATAGGGTTCACGACAATGCAAAGCGGGCTACGCTACCCAGGGAGAAATCACATAGGTCAATCGGAAAGTGATTGTTAAATTCACTGTTCATGATTTGATGGTAGAAATGCGGCTAAATGGAGTGGGCGGCCAGAATTTAAGACGAAAGTTATGGGTCAGATCCTTCAAAATATGCTGCCAATCTGGTATTAATGAACTGAATGTGGGGGGAACAGTCAGATTTGAGTTAAAAATGCCCTATAAATTATAGATAGCTTCCCAATGAAAAACACTTGAGATTTTTAGAATTGAGTTGTTGAGATCTCAGGCACACATGAACCTAGAATTCTTTGAAGCTCTAATAGCGAGTTTGGCGTTTGAGCAATTACCAGAGGTGACACAAGAACTGTTGAATACCGTCATGTTGACACCTGTTGAAGTTATGGACACTGAGGTAGTGACAACCAAGGAGGCTATCCCAGAGGTTGTTATGGAGGCAGAGGAAGCTGCTCTAGAGGTTATCGAAGTATTAGTGGAAGTTCCCAAGTCACCACAGATACCTAGATTGAAGCCAATCCCAACCAAGGAGACCACGAAGGATAAGAAGGGCAAGTAGCCTGTAATACCGGTGCATGCATTGTCGAGAAGAAACCCACCTTAGGACAAGCCCACCGCATAGGAAAAGGGAAAAGCCATCAATTTGTTGCTGGAGGAGGAAGAAATTGAAGACATCCTAATGGATGATGACGATGTGGGGATAGACGTGGATGAAGTTGAATTCCATGGTGCTGACCCTATCATTCGGTTGCCTAAGTATATCCCTCGGTGCAAGAGCAAGACCAAGATGCCAAAATATATTGATGAGAGCAAGGTCCCCTTGCAAACCACTCTACTGTCGGATGAGATTTTTTTTAAGGATTGCGCTCGAGGTGGGTTCCTTTGTTAAAGGTCAAAGATTGGGACTTAGCTGACCACGAGAAGTTCTTGATTTTAGTGACCGAGCAGCTAATGCATCACATTATTTACACAACCATGGGGATGAATGTATTGGAACCACAGAAGTGGCTTAGGGTAGCAGACAAGGTAGGTCTGCTCAACCTGCTCTGGGTGCCGCACTACAACCACACCCCGATTACAGTATTGGTCATCAAGCAACTACTATGGTTGGTGCATGATGGGTGTCTGTGGCTAGAGGAGACAATACCCATCACCGACAGATTGATCCACAAGATCACATGGCTGCCCTACATAGGAGAAAATACGGCCATGATATTTGGCAGAAAAGGTGGCGAGAAAGCCCTCACGAAGGCCATGAAGGAGAAATTTAAGCTTGTGAAGAAGTTGTGCAGATATGCCATATCAAGTATCAGTGACCTTGCAATAAAGGTGGCCACGCAGATTTTGGTTGGGAAGGTGATGAGGAAGTGTCACGCTGATGAGGTGCCCGCACCTATCATCATGCTAGTAGCCCAGTGTGCCGAAGGAGTCTAGTTCAATCGGGTGCACTATCTTTATAGTGAGTTACTTGCAAACTACCACGAGGAACATGAACTTAGCAAGACTTTCCATTACGTGTGGCTCTTGTTGTCAATTGTGCTGGTAGCATGGGAGATGCCAGAAGGCAGTCAATTCCCTTCGGTTGCGCCGGACCTAGGAGAAGCAGCGAAGTACGCTACACTGTGGGAAACCAAGGATGCACAACACATCAAGGATAACAAGATATTTTGGATCTTGATGGAGATGAACATCCAAATGGCTATCAATCGCAAACTGCGATTGTCACCTACTGTGTTTGTCAACCTACAAGGCTACGTGAAGTTCAAGGAATATTTTCACCATGTGTCCATCAGGGTGCGAAAGGACCCTATGCAAACATGGTATGACTTTCCTTACTTGGAAATGGATAACGCCATTGATGTAGTACTTGATCACTAGCCAACAAAATGGCGCACTACATTAGACTTGGCGGTGGGGGCGAGCAAGTCCTCCACACAGTGCAAGAAAGAGGAGGCCAAGCTCAAGATGGAACAGCGGGCCGAGAAGAGGAAGAAGGAGGCTGCCGATAAAGCCCGGGCAAAGTGCAATGCCACTTATCAGACATAGAAGCAAATAGGTGGAATAGGGTGGAGCTCTGACAAAGGTGCAAGGTCACCTTCACCTAAGACAGAGGAAGAGAAGGACGAGCAAATAGAGCTGCATGGTGTGGATCCATAGGCAACATCTGCCCACATCAAGCGTCCAAGGGAACAAGAGAAAGGAGGGTCAAGGAAGAAGTCCAAGGCCACGAAGACATCACTGGACCCAATAACTCTGATAGAGGGATATTTGCACGACATTGGAGACATAGTGTGAGATGTCACCGCGGACGCCCTACAATAGTTTGAACAACAACAACAACTAATATTGGGGGCCATCTAGACAGGTTTGTAGGAGCTACAGACCCACATGTCATAGGCTGGCATGGTGTCAATGAGCCTTGCTATTGGCACTTCAAAAGCTATCGAGATGCTGTGTGTGAAGGTCTCCATTGTGATAGTGTTTCCTAATGGACCACTGACCATAGAGAATGAAGTTGACAGGCCCACTGTCAGCACCCTCAAGGGAGTAGGGTTGAATCTGGTTGTGCTCCCTGGTGAGGTGCTCCACCTATGGTAGGATGGAGTGATCACGGAGCTAAGGGCCCGTGAACACCGTGCTTTACAGATGATCAACGAGCAACGGATTAAAAATGAGTAGATGGCCCTATAGCACGACTCGGCCATCGCCGTCGTGATCGAGGTAACTGTCCAAAACAAGTGAATAATTAGGTCATAGAGGAGGCATGCCGAATGGTCCCGGAGTTGGCCATTCGTAAGGAAGAACCAGTCAAGGTGCACATCTGCAAGCTGGCTACACGGGTGCGTGATGCTGACACAGAGATGGCTAGGGTTTAGCTAGAGTTGAACCTACATATCATTGAACTACAGTTGAAGGTCCAGATTTCAACACCACAAGAAGTAAAGGAGTAGCATGCAACCACTATCATAGAAGCAATAGCGGCTGTTACACAGTAAAATGTCACTGTTACCCCATCAGTCTCCCTACTGTGTCATAAAATCACATTCACCATACTTATGCTCTCTGAAATGGCTAAAAACCCTCTTTACCTAAGTTAATTGGATCATCGCGATTGTTTCTAAAATAAACGTGCTGATTGGTGGGTGATAGTTTAGCTGATGCGCTGCCAGCGCGGAAGCACACGTGTTTTCCGCGCTGGTCGAATTTCACAAACAGCGCACCCTCTGCTTGTATCACTGGGCGCTGACCGGACCTCTCATGTAATTGAGTTGCGATATCAGCGCGCCATTCCAGTTTTGCACCCGCGCTGATCCTGTTTAGGCGAGTTTGTTCTAACAGCCAGCCTTCCAGATGACTCCAGACTTGGTTGTTAGAATTGTAAAGGTCGCCATCCTTTCTCTGGCATATTTGTTCGCCTGGTTACCCACTTTTCTTGGGGGAAAGCTCATCCTTTACCTATTCATGGAGACTCCTTCTCCTTTATAAGCCTCCACCATTGCCTATGAGCAGCTAGTTTTGGAACATATAGACTTGATAGAGGAATTCTTAGTGCATTAGTGCTGCTCTTTGTAGGCATTTGGTGTGTTGTGTGAGGATTGCTTTAGAGCTTGAGGAAGGTTATGAGTTTGTTGCCTTGTATGTGAGAGAGAGACCTCTTTGACTTGGGAGATCTACTTCAAAGGTGAACGCTCGGAAGACGTGCCGGTTGGACCCTCTAGAGAAGGACACAGCGTCAGGACTTCGGTTGTACCTTACCCTATTTTCTGATTAATAAAGATAGATGACTACTGTTATGGTTCCATTCCCATTTGTTTTATGAATGATCAATGTGAATTATATCTTTCCTGACTGATATATAGTTGTTGTTACTAGATTTTACGCTTGTGTTTGTTCTCTCTTTGCTTGTGCAGGTGTCCATCCGCGAAGATAGTGGAGGACTATGATCGGCTGGAGCGAAGGGGCAAGAGCATCATCTCTTCATCAAACATAGCGTGGGAATCCAAGTAGGTGTCCTTTACCCACTTGTTAATTACAACTAGGAACCTGCAGAGTAGCATTGTTTGATTGTTGCTAGACCCCTTTTGGGCTAGTAGGGATCGCCTCTATCCGTAGAGGGGATTTACCTCTCCAACAAAGCTTTTCTGCAATCCCACCTTCATCAGTCTAGGGATTCATAGGCCTTGTGTTTCCTCCTGAGACCACCCCACTCAGTTTCAAAAACATCTAGCAATCCAACTCAACCAAGTAAGAGAAACCCCATCACACCATGGCTATCCAGAAATGGCAAGGAAAGGTTGAAAACCTTTGTCACACCTAGCAAAACCCATGCCATTGACATCAAGAGAACCAAAAAAACACATGCATGTACCATGCATGCCAAAACTAGCAAGGAAATCATACATGCAACTCGATACCTACAAGTAATCCCATTGTAGTCGCTTGATCCCGATCTTATTTACTTGATCTTTGCTTCCCTTTGCTTTCTTGCTCCAAATCCCAAGTATGCCACACTCCTCCGAGAGTGCTCCAAGAAAACTCTAATTGTGCAAGAGTATGAGAGAGAGAATAGAATAGAGAGAGAGAGCTCCAAACTAAAACTGGCAAAAGGTTGTGAATTGATCCTTAGAAGCCTTTTTAATATCGAGGCCTCTAATTTCTTTATTTTCCATTATTTTTCCTTCATTTTCCTCCTCACATGCAACCTGTGACTTTTCACCTTCCTTTTCTCCTAATTTCCTTTATTTTCATAAATAAAATGTCAATTAATGCCTCTTACCTATCCAAAGCCTTTTCCATTTACTTTGCCAATTTCCCTTTAGCCATAATAAACCAAATAAACACCCGCACTAGGATGGTTTTCCCAACATTCAACTTGGAATAAGTGTCCCATGACCTTGGTTATTATTTTTCCTTTATTAACTTTATTACATCATATTTTTAACCCGGGGCTAGAGATAGAGTTGATGAAAATTTGGGAAAGTTCGATGATAGAGTTTATGAAGGGATATTCTTTGGATAATTTACTAAAAGAAAGGGTTGTAGATATGCAAAATAGTTAAGAACATTGACGTGAGAGTGGATGAGAATTTTCCTCTCAAAAGCAACTAGCCAAGATTTAGCATTCCACCCGATCATACCAACAATGAAAATGAAGCAAAATAGATTGAAGATTGAACAGAAGAGGAAGAAGAAGAGGGCATAGTGCTCTCACTCAAAAACCCCCTCAAGGTACATACAAAAGAATCATCGTAGAAATCATATTGTTGGTAATATGGAAGTAGGAATCCAAACTCAAAGAATATTAATAAATAACTCCAGTCAAGCTCACATTGCTATGTTTTCCATGATTGAGCCAGAATATCTTTCTCCATCTAGCCAAGATGAGCATGGGATAAAATATATGAATGAGGAACTAGGTTAGATTGAGAAAAACCAAACTTGGGAATTAGTTTCAATACCATTAAATAAAAATGGCATTAGAACGAAATGTATCTTTAGGAACAAATTAAATGAGGATGGTCAAGCTATGAGAAACAAGGCCAGATTAGTATGCAAAGGCCATGCTCAGGTTGAATTAATAAATTTTGAAGAGACATTTTACCCTGTAGCAAGATTAGAGGCAATAAGGATGTTCCTAGCATTTTCATGTCATAATAATTTCAAGGTATACCAAATGGATGTGAAATCAACATTTTTGAATGGAGAACTTGAAGAAGATGTTTATATTGAATAGCTTGAAGGTTTTCAACTATCAGAAGATCCTAAGGTAGTGTGTGCTCAAGAAAAAGGCATTGTATGGACTAAAGCAAGCACACATGGCATGGTAATCAAAATTAGGCAAAGACTTACAACAATAAGGCTTCAAAAGAGGAACAATTGATTGTAATGTATATATCAAATGTGAAAATAATAATCATTTAGTTATTGTTATTTATGTTGATGACATCATTTTTGGTTGTGATGTAGATTTACTTAACCAAAAATTACAGCTAATATGCAAGTTGAATATGAGATGTTTGTTCTTGGGGAGCTCTCATTTTTTCTTGGCTTATAGATCACACATCCATAAAAAGGTATATTCATCTTTGAAAGTAAGTGTCTCGGAGAAATTTTAAAGAAATTTGGGCTGGACAAGTGTTCTCTTCTTAGTACTCCTATGGTCACTGGATGCAAACTCAACAAAGTAAATGATTCACCAAAGGTAAATCAAACAATGTACAAACCAATAATTGGCAACCTCTTTTATCTAACAGCCTCAAGGCTGGACAACATAAAAGTTGTTGGTTTGGTTCCAAGGTATTAATCTGAACCCAAAAAAAGTCATCTCTAAAATTCTAAGAGGATTTTCAAGTATTTAAGAGCCATAATGAACTATGGCCTATGGTATCCCAAGGGACAAATCTTCACTTTCACTACATACACGAACGTTGATTGGGTTGGAAGTGTAGATGATATGAAAAGAAGAAGTGGTAGTGCTTTCTTCCTAGTGAAGTGTTTGGGCGGCTTGGCTAAGAAAAAAGAAAAATTCCATATCACTTTGTATTATTCAAGCTGAGTACATAGAAATTGCAATAAGTTCTATTCAGAAATTTTTTTGGATGAAACAAACATTACAATATACAAAGGTAGCATATGATGAACCAATTCCCATTATATGTGAAATCACTAATGCAATAAGAATATTCAAGAATCTTGTTCTTCACTTTAAAACCAAGCATCTACTGACAAAATATCATTTTCTTAGAGAACAAGTGGCTAATCGGATTGTGAGGTTGGAGTATATCTCAACAAAGGAACACTTTGTGGACATCTTCACCAAGCCTCTAGCCTGAGAGACTTTTGAGTATTTAGGGAAAACATCAAGAGTGATATCTCAGTCATCTCTTCACTAGATTTCCTCATAACCAAAGAAGGGCAGTTGTCTAAATATGTCCAAGGATAGTTGAATGGAAAGATGGAAAGAGACTTAGTTTAGGGGGAGCCAAGTGCAAGCCAAGGACTATGAAATGGAAATTTTGCATTGGTAACAATTTATTTAGGTTTTTGGGTGATGTAGGTCTGTTACACTGAAATTTGTCACCATGACTATCTGCAGTTAGTATGGCTCCATCAACAGTCATACTATCCTCCTTGTCAAGCCTTATACCTCTGCTCTCCATGTCAAACTTCAAGAAAGAGAAAAAGTCATTAAAAAACATGTTTATCTCTGGGTACGCAGGTTCTCTCTACCTTGCCTGCGTGTACGCATCCCAAGCTCATTGTACCTGCGTACTTGTACGCTCTGTAAGTCAAGGATGGGTGCGTACCCCTGTAAAGGTCAAAAAGCGCGAGTTTCATCTTTAAAAAGTTACTTGTGGTCACTTCTAGAGCCTTCTAGAAGAGTGTTTGACGTGTATTGAGCGCCTCCAGATGGTTCATGCATCCCTATGATAGAGGATCTTATCCCATCAAGAGAGGAGCTACCCCATCCAAAAGAGGGAGTATCCCATTGATGTTGGAACTGAATAACTTCCTCTAGAATACTATAAATACAGGCATTGGGCCAGAGGAGGGGAGGTTGAAAGCTGAACATTCCAAAGGGTAAATGCTGCTGGAATTAGGACTTCCATTGTTGACTTGTGAGGAGAGATTACCATCCTTTCTTGTTGCCATATTGGGAGTGGGTGAGCTTGTCAAAGTAGAGGAAATCTCTTGCTGGACCCTGGGAGGAGCTTGCACAACACCAAGGCTCAGGTTGTAATGGTTCCTTTTTGTTTCTTTAATACAAATAAGTCCATTCTTCTCAATGATTTGTTGTTAATGAATTATTTCATGTACTCCTTGGTCTATGTGATGAATATGCTTTGTTTTATGATGAATATTCAGGTGTTATGTAATCGTTTGCTTTGTTAGTGTATGCTGGTCTTAAAGTGAAGGAGGAGGTCATCTGGATCAACAAGGCTAGACTGCTACAACAAGCGTTGGACCTAAGGTAAGACCGGAAAACACTTGATCTCTCGTAGAATAATGTGTATTTAGAGAAGGATTTCTCTTGTTTGGTTTGTTTGTCACTAGAGAGTCTTAGACTCCTAGGGAGGTTAGGTTTGTCCACAAAAATAACTCTTTCCGCATGACAAGGTCCTAGCCTACCTGCAACCAGAGAGGGCTCTCTCTTTATAATTGAGCATTGTTTTGGGGTGATTTTTATGCTAGTTATGGTGCACTGATTTTGTTTTAAATTTGGTTGGTTGGTGAATTCAAACAGAGCTGGTGTACAGATTACAGAGCAGTCTTGACCATTGGGCAATGGAGTTCATGAATGTGTACTGCTGAATTATTTCTTTGAGGGAAGAGTATTGCTGTAAATCCAGATAGGCATCTGTGGACCAATTATTCGAGTTTGGGTGATGAAGTCATGAAATTAGTGAGTGAAAGGCAGTTAAGAATCTTTCACTATGCTAATAGGGGGAGAAAGTGAGAATATTGTTCAAGAGAAGTTAAGAATTCCTAAACAGTATTCACAGTGAGAGAATTAGTTTAGATATGAGAAATTAGGAATTCATATCCATGGCTAATTCTGAAGAAAACATATTTAGAAACAAAGATTGAGCAGAGGGTGTATTTAAACAAATCCTAAGCTATTCCTTTTCCCTCTTGCTAAGAACATGAAACATATATGAATTTTTTCATACACAGAAAGACAAAACATAGTTCAGAGTAACTTATTGTTCCATTAAACGACACAGGAATTCTGCAGCATAACACAGTCCCTCATTTCCACCTCCAAACAACACAGAGACCAGGAACTTCACCAGCAATTTCTATTATAAAAAATAAGTCTGAGATATACAACACAGCTCTTCAGAGATAGTTTCACCAAAAACTGACCCCCAATACGTTCTATGAGGGGATATATATACAAAAATAGGAGATAAAATATCTAGATGGTGAGTCATTGTGTAATAAATTACATCACCAACTCTCTTACAGAAATAAATGAAAGAAATAACTGCAGCAGTTAATATTGGCATGGCAGCTATCTTTTGTCAGACGTGCTTTGACTTTTTGGATTTAACAAAGTTGGTTGTAGATGTGTCTTTGATCTGCGTTTTTTGAGCTTGTTGTCTTAATGCTTTGTTGATTCACTGCCTTGATGATTGCTGCAGAACCTGTGTGTTTGATTCTTTGCTGACCTGTATTGTGACTGGGACCATGAAGCTACCAAAAAGAAGAGTAGAGCAAAATTATATGGGCAATACCTCCAACATTGCTTGCCACCAATCAACTGGAGGTAGCTGATGTCTCCTTATCTTTATGAGTGTTTCATCTGCTTCGGTATATCTATAGAAATTTGGAGGCACTTCGAACAGATGATTAATATCATGCTCAATAAAAAATAAATTCTCCAATTTATCATACATAGATTGCCCAGAGGGAGGTCCTGCTTCTTCTGTAGAGCTGGTAGATGTTGTAATCTGATTTTCAACATAATCGTTGATCCTGGTGGTGTATTGTTCACAGGACAACAATTTTCTAGTACCATTCACTAGGCTGGGTAATCATCTGCTTTGCAATGCTGCTATTTTTGTCCTGAAATCATTTACTTCTACCTGCATCTCCTGACATTTCCTTTCCAGAGTCTGTGTGAAATTTCTCAAAATCAGAACTTTCTTCGCTGTCAGAATAGTGTCAGTTCGACTGTGTATATCTAGTGCTGCCAATTCTTCCTTGGTGTGAGTGTTAAGGAAATGAATCATCTTGTTAGCCTGTTAAGGCATAATCCCCAATGTTGTCCTGGCCTTTTGAATTTCGAATTGAGCCATGCCTATTAACTCAATCTGCTCATGTATGGCCTGTATTGATCTCCATTAGTCATTAATTGATTGGCCAATTTTGGCCCACAAAATCTTTTTTATCTCAGCCAGAGTTTTTCCCAGAGATAGTTCTTTTTCTAAGGCCTTCACTCTGGTTTCTAGTGCTTTTATTTCCCTTTGCTTCTCGGCCATTGTCATTTTAGATTTGTCATAACTGGCCTCTAGCTTGGCCAACCTATCTTTGGCCTCATTTATTTCTGTCACTTGAATTTCAAGTTCCTTGACAGCTTTCATTAAGTCCTCCATGCTCATGTTAGATTATGGCGGTGTTATTGTTGTTGTTGTTGCATCTGTAGTTGATGTAGCTATTGTAGGTGCTGGAATAGCAGGAGGGGCTGTTGCTATTTGTGTATGAGGAGCAGGGTCAAGAGTTGAGGATGCTTGAGGGGGTTGGGAGGTTGACTCCCCTTGTTTATCCTGCAAAGCTTTCTCCAATTCTCCCTCCATCTGTAGTATTCTCTAATTCATATTTAGAAGCAGATCCATGGTCTCATCAACCTGTTTTTCTTGTGCAAGTTCTGTTGTTTGAGGGTGAATGGTTGCAGGCAGCTTTGCCTGCTTTCTGAGTGAAGCAATGTCATCCTCCTTTTTCTTCATAAGGGCCTTGATACCCTTTGGATCCTTAGGATCATGTCCTAGATCAGTAATTATGTCCTCTAAAGTTTTTATTCGGTTGTCCTTAGCAGTGGAAGACATCCTTTCCAAATCCAATTGTGTATTTGTATTTTTCAGTGATTCTTTTAACTGATGGGCCAGCATGGCGCTGTCTGCAAGTGTAGCATAAACCATTTCCCATGTGTATTTATGCAGTTCAATTTGATCCATGGGATGTATATCCTTGGAGAGGACCTCTAGATTTGTCTTTGTGTAGTCTGCAGATGATTTGGGTTTTGGAACTTTAGGCTTGAAATGAGTAAAAATCATTTTGTCCTCCTTGATATCATAAGATTCCATTAATCTTTGTTGCTTGGAGGGTGTTGTTTTTAAGAATTGATAATAAAGTTGTACTCTTAACAGTTCATTTTGTGCCTTAATTTCCATAAAAGTTCCTTTGACACCAGCTGGCTGCTTGCCCTGCTGCCTGGAAGATGACACCTATGTACTATGTTGCATACCTTGTTCCTGTTGGAATGAGCTGGTAGCAGTCTGCTAGCTAGACTCTCTTTCTCTGTTCTGGCTCTGTACCCTTTCTTCACTGATCTCTTCTTCAGCCTGACCGTCAATTCTTTGCCTCTTGGCTTCTGGTTGCTGTGTTGACCCACTTGGAGGTGTGGCCTCCTCTCTATCTCGTTTCTTACCTCTTTCCTCATTGAGAGGAGTTTGCAAGACTAGAAGCTGTGATGCTTCAGTTTGCTGTAGAGGGGCTTGCCCTTGACTCTAATCTTTGGAATTGGTGGCATGTTCTGCCTCTGTTTCCTGTTGTGCATCCATCACTTCTTTTCCTTTTGTTGTGGTTGTTGTAGTTGTAGATACTTGCTGGACGGTCTGTGTAGCTGCGGCAGTGGATGTGCCTTCTCCAACTTGGTGTGGCAACTTGAATGTCACCTGGTGAACAGAATCCAAGTCAAGAGTTTTTTCTAAATCTTTTACATTTTGTTCCATTATCTCTTCTTGAGTGAATTCTTCAATTAGTGTGCCTGGGACCCACTCATCATTGTTGGCATATTGCTCAATTTATGGATATGGACAATGCTTGTAGGCTAACAGCCTATATTTGACTCTTCTAGCACTTATGAAGCCATTAGGGTCATAAGGGACCCACCAGAAACTCCTTTTTAGTTTGAGCTGTTGCCCCAGTATTTGATCAGCCTCTTGCCAACCATCCTTCTTGTTCATGATGAAGGGGCCTAGATGGTCTTTGAATTTCAGGTTGGCTTTCTTCTTGGCACTATGAAAATGTGTAAGATCAGAATTGATGAGTTGCCTATAGTATTCCAAGGCAAACAATCTCATAGGTACATATCTTGGGAGCCTGTAAGGACAGAGCTCACAGCCATAGATCTTAATGACAATGTGATTTTGGTATAGATACCAATCACCTATTTTGTAATTCTTGGACAGCTGTAATATTTTCTGCATGTCATATGACAATCTGGGAGGAGGAGTTCTTTTCAAGAGGCATGTGATTGGATAAACAAATTTGTCAATGAACTCACAGTAAGAATAAGGAGAGTTCTGGACTTGATGAAAAACTGAATACCAAAAGATGACAGACCTCCTTCCACCCTGTGAATCTAGTTTTTTGATGGGGCATTGGAAACAATATAACTGATAGTACATGAACATATGATAGATATAAGATGAATATTTGAATATTGCCTCCCTGTCCAGCTTTAGCAGTTGATCATGTATTTTGTTGGCAATGAACTTGGCATAGTTGTATTTCATAGTAGGGGGCTTTCCAAGGCTAGATGCAGACAAAAGGATCAACACAGTTTCATCAATATGCTCACTGGTTAAGAAACCCAGCACAGAGGATATCATGTCTACAAGCAACTTGCTTACCTCATTGAAATTGACATATAGGAAAGGAGGCGGCCCAGTAGGTTGGCGGTCTGCTCTCATGAATGTCTTGGCAATTGTAGAAATCTCAGTGCTAGAGAGCTTGGGGCCTTCATCCAGCAGGTATTTTATGGAAAAAGGAAAGAGCAGCTGGGTTTGTTTGAAATTGAGCATCTGATTGATGGAATCAGGAGTAATATGAAAAAGTATGCTCCTAGATGGAGACTTGACAGCTCTGAGGCTTGGGTCATAATTTTCAGCACAGAGGTGAATTATTTCAGGAAAAATATTCGTAGAAGGCAAGAAATAGATAGGCAAATTTGACTCCCAGATGCCATACATATCACTATTGCTTAAGTAGCTATTCCTCAGTTGGCAGAAGGTCTGTAAGTGGTTTCTATCTCCAACAAAATCCTGAATGAGGAAATCACTGTCAACTAAAGGCAGAGCTTCAAGCTCCTTGTTAGGTGTATTGATAGGAGCAACATCTAGAGCTGATGGAGTGGCCATATTGAAATCTTTTCTGGCTTAATACTTGAGCTCAGGATTAGTGAAACTACTGAAGACTGCAAATTGAATTTGTATTTGGTAGTGGCTTTAGCTGTCTGTATTTATGATAGAGGCAAATTTTCAGAGTTTCAACAGACTTTTTATTGGATTGATAAACTGTGGGGCAATTTGCAGAGAGAAACAAAATGTTTTGAGCTAAGTAGCTGGACCTTTGCAGAGGGATTTCTGGTAAAAGGGATCAATGCAATGCTGTGTGAACTTCTGTTGGCAGCTCGGGTTTCAAAATCACTCTTTAACGATGCATTTTGCAGAAGGGCGCGGGTTTACCGAGTTTGTTGGAGCAGGAGCTTTACCAGGGAATTTAGGCAATATTTAGGTGGATAAGTGCCTTTAGTGTGGGAGCTTGCAGAATTTTATGCAGATAAATAGAGAAAATGGTGAAAATGGGGGTGAAATGAGTTGACTGTGGGCAAATACCTAGTTTTATAGCTCCGAGGGCGTTGAACTGGTACATTGACGAGAAATTGAGTTGAATTCGAGTGTGGCAACAGCTTGGGTGAGTGAATTCCAGGTTTAGGAAGCAAAACGACGTAGTCCACATGCACAGTGCTCCCAAACGGCCAATGAAAATGACAATAAACGGTCCTTTGACGTCTTTTTATGCAAATTTGGCACTTTTGGCGCTTTTTGGCGATGACGTCAGCATGACGTCATCAGCGGGTCCCGGGTACGGCAGGATGACGTGGCATCTGACGTGGCGGTGACACGGTGGCAGGGCGGATGACGTGGGAGTGACATGGAGTAGCAGCGGGGACGCGGCGGTGATGTCACAGGTGACGTGGGTGTGACGTCAATGGGAGGAGGGTGGTATCCGGTATTCCCCGCACCACCCTCCGGTCATAAGTGGTATTGGGGGAGGGGGCTCTGAACACCCCGGGAAGGCAATGCGTGGCGGGGGTACGGCGACAAAACTGCCAATCCCCCGGACGCTAAACCTTTGCCTCTTTGCTGGTGAAAACAACTGCCCACCCTTGGATCCGGATCGTTGTGCATCGGACGGCTGGTGGGGGATGTGTGGTGGCAGAGGGTTAGGCACGGGACCTGCCCATTTAAATATTAAAAATAAAGGTGAGGTGTTGGTTTAAACTTTAGTTTGCGGGGTTTTAATGTGCGCCTGTTTTGTGTTTATTTTACACATAAACAAACCTCTAAACATTTAGCGTGGGAGGGGTATAGATGGGGTTTATGAGCGGGGAAACTATGGTAAATGATTTTTTACTCAAAGGTTTAATCACAACACATAGTCTAGGGTGGTGGAGGGTTAATACTAGTCCCAGATGGACTAAGTATTCCCCAGGACATGACTTTATAGCTATATTGCTAGGGGGGGGGATATTTAAATAGATTTTTTGGGATTTTATATAGTTTTTGTAGAATTAGGGAAGGGGAACAATGCTTGAGGAGCTAAATAATAAAATTAACTATTAATATGACTTTGTGATGTGAAAAATGCAAGGGAAAATACTAAGTCCATGAAATGAAACTTTAGACATGGAAAATGAGTGGAATTCAGAATGATGATTTTTACACAAGAAATGTGGCTTCTTTTCCTTTAGCCAATTGAGAATTTGACTTGGACTTGGTACTGAAATGAAATGAATCAAGACTATTGGGCAGATCCCAAGGTATTTTGGGGAGTGTTAGTAAATGATGTTTGGGGAAAAGGGGGAAATTAGTCATGCTTCCATTGTTATGTCATCAAACCTCTGCCATGGTGCCAACATCCTGAATGAGATGAGTTCTTCATGATAAGCCAAATGGTAATGGCACCTTTACTTCTGCAACCTTACTCTACTTACCCGGCCTAGCAATCCTAACATTTTTTCTTCACTTGAATTGGGTGCACTTGAATTAGCAAACCCTCATTATCCTCTTTTCTTTTGACTTCCCTCCTATCTAAATCTACCCTTATCTCTTCCAAGGACCCAGATTAAGCAGTTGGGCTCCTTCATTTCTCTACCTAGCTTAGTCATCTGCCAAGCTTGAGTTGTTTGGACAACAATCATTCTCTATTCTGCAACAAGCAATTTAAACATGGCATGGTCCAGATTAAACTGTTGGGCCATCCATCAAGTATGATTAGCAGCAGTATTTGCACATTGTAATGCTGCCAATAAGATAGTAGTGGCATTTTGACTGGCCACTTTCATGGTCTTTGATTTGGGGTTCATTTTCACTATTCTTTTCTGACCAATTGATTTTCTTCCCTTTTTATTATTCTTTTAAGGCATACCTTCTTTTCATTTTTTTAATTTTCCTAGTCTGTATATAAAATATGGAACCTTTGCAACCTGCAAAGATGAACATATTTAGCCCTTCCACTGTCAATCATGAAAGATGAAACCTATTGGTATAGGAACCTAACACCTTCCTTTTCACATTTCAAGCACACCACTGTTAGAGGTTTTCCTAGAGATTATGATCTCCCTCTAGATTTAGATCTCCCACTCGATGACTTATTTTTGTTTCTCTTCTAGGACCATCCTCATATAGACAAGGCATCACCATTCTGGCTCTCCATATTTTTCCATCTCATCTCCTCCGTTAGCAACGATGAGACTATTTCATCAAACTACAAGGCAGTTGTATTGCTACCTATTTCAATAACTAGACTATCCCATGAATCTGGTAGAGAACACAACAAACTGATGCACTTATCTTCATCTGAAATTTTAATATGAACAGATAATAACTGACTTACCACAGTGTTAAATGTGTTCAGATGTTCTGTCACCAAGTCTCCATCTTTCATCCTCAGGTTATACAACCTTTTTCGTAGGAATGGTTTATTCACCAAAGACTTAGATTGGTACAATGTCCCTAACTTGTCCCACAAAGCCTTTGTCGTAGCTTCCCCTGATACATTCAACAATATTGAATCTAAGAAACACAATTGTATTGTGATCTTAGCCTTCTGATCCAACTTCTTCCATTCTTCATCAGACACTCCC
>APFE030087711.1:173007-191247 GCA_000404065.3 Pinus taeda
TGCTTTTTCATTTTTTTTATTTTTTATTTTATTTTATGTTTTCATTATTCTTCTTCTATCTTTCTGATTTGTCCTGATGATGGACCCCCTTTGGGGTTTGAAACGTCGACAGAATGAAATTGAAACTGTGGACAATCTGGATTATGATTCTACAAAAAAATTCCACAGAGGCTTGAAATCCAACAATTTTAATGTTTTTCGGGGTCATGATAAAATCTTTGACGCCATTATTTCGAAATGTTGAAATTTTACCCTTAAAAAAAAGTGTTATCCCAGTGTCAATACTTATCATTTTCAGGGTGTTTTTTGCACAAAATTTACCATGGAAAAAAAAAGTGTTATTCGAACATCAACACTTTTCATTTTGAGGGTGTGTTTTGGACATTTTTTGCACAAAAATTTGGTTTTCACTGCCATTTTTGAAACATGTTGAAAATTTACCCTAGAAAAAAAAGGTGTTATCCCAGCATCAACACTTTTCGTTTTAGCACAGTTTTTGATGTTTTTACGGGGTTTTTTGGCTAGAGTTCTCGTTTTGAGTTTATATTTCCCATTTCAAAGTTTACACTGTTAGAGCAGTTGCATATTATTTAATGCTTTTGGAGACCAAAAGTTTTTTAGTGGGGAAGAGTGATCAAGAGCTCAAAATTTCTAAAAAAATCAATGTGTCATAATTTTGATAAGTTCAACTTCAGATTTAAGAGCTCATCATTCTGAATCCAATGGTGTGAATGACAAGGTTGACTTGATGACATGGCAAGGTCTTTAGCAAATGAGGAGGCACCAAGTGGCAGCCTGCCATTGGCCTCACATATTGGCAATCGCAGTTAAAAGGAAAATCACATTACATAATCAGCCACCGGCAAGGGAAGGGATGTGATGCAACATCGGCCGAAGTTGTGATTGTGATGGATCAATCGCATATCGATGAAATGATCGGGTAAGAATCGGCCCCCAAACAAAGCCGATTGCGATTAGCGAAATCACATATCGCAGGAAAGGATATTAGCCCCGACCCTAACAACTTATGGAGTGCGGTGCGATGTGTCACATATCACAATCATATCAGTGTCAAGAATCAACCCCAGCCCCAGGAGGGTATGGATTTGTGATGCAATGCGATCGCATATAGCAATCACATCAGCCATAGGTTATCAGCCCTGGTCCAGGCGTAGTTAAGTCCCGAATGCAATATGTCGATTGTGATGAGCGGGAGGTTCTGGATGCAATACAGTATTGTGTTGTAGTTTATAATGTGGGGGGTCCACCTTATCAGAAAATTGCATGTTTTCATGTGTTAAGTCTTATGTAATGTGTATTACCCCTAGCACACCAATCGTGATGTCCAACAGACTGTGGGATCGTTGCCGTAACCACCGAATCTAACCAAAAGTTTGATCACTCAACCCTTAACCACAAGATAGGTGGGATTGATGACAAAACCGCTAATTTCGACAGAACTGCTAGTTTTGTCTATGATTAATGAATTTAACTAGCAGTGAGCCATATTTGGAGGAGGAAATCATGGGGAGATTGGCAAAAGTCATAAGTAAGGAAATTTTCAACCAAATTGGATGGAAAAAGAGGTTAGATAGCCTTTTTTGGGCATTATGAACCATTTGGAATAGGTTTCAGGATCAAAGGAGCACTTCTGGATAGGATTTTTGCAAAGTGAAGCCTTTGGGTGCCTTGGTCAACCAAAGTGTTGATTCAATTTATGGAGGAATTTCAAGATGGAGATAACATTATAGGGGTATTCCAACCTCCATATGTCTTCTATAGCAGCCATTACAACATTGTTGTAGCTATACTTCTTGTTTGGTCTATATATCTATGGAGAAAGAGACTTGTTTAAGTGCTTCAAGAGGATTATTGTACTTGTTTACGCTCTTGGAAGTTGGAGTATGGGGTCTTGATTTGAGAAACCTTAGCCTGCTGATTGTTTCATGACTAACTGTAGGTTTTCATATGTTAAGAGTGAGAATTATTTGCAGAAGAATGTTTCCTTGAAGGGGAAACCAACCACTCTTTTTTTTAGCACATTTATGTACTCTTTATCTAAAGAATCGTTGAGCATAATGAGAAGGGGTCATGCCTTTAGAGTTGATCCAAGGATATGTAGCTGAGGAGGGGTGAAAACCTTTATCAATGGCTGATATATTATTTTTTGATGCATGCTTCCATTTAGAGTTTTGGTTTCATGTTTTAATTTTTCTTCATGAAACTATCTTCAGCGAAAACACATAAAATTCATGATTTTACTTGTTATTTTGGAGTGCAACCTCAAGCACATTTTTATATTCTGATGAGGGGAATCAGCATAGAATTACTAATATGCTTCAATTCAGATCACTTGGTCATCAATGGTTAACCATAGTTAAACATGGCCACTTATGGTTAACCATAAATAACCGCAATCAACCATGTGAAATTGTGGTCAACCTTGCTCTACATTAGTTTACCATGCCCAACATGGGATACATTGTCAACGATGGTTAAAAATTAATAACCATGGTCAACCATAGTCAACTACCACCTTTCATGAGAAACTAAAGGGAACTATAGTTAACTGTGGTCAAACATGGTCATACATTATCTACATGGTCAAACATGACCAGATGTGATTAAGAATAGCCAACATGGTTAAACATAGTCAACCATAGACAACCATGTTCAATCATATTTGACATGATCAACCATGGTCCATCATGGTCAAATCACAGTCAACATGGTTAATCATGGTTAACCATGTTCAAACATTGTCATTGTTAGTGATCCATGGTTAAACATAGTCAAATATGGACAACCATAATCAACCATAGTAAACTATAGTCAGCCATGTTTAACATAGTTCATCTTGGTCATCCATGGTTAGCCATATTCAAACATGGACACTAATCAAGAGCTCAAAATTTGTCAAAATTCAAAGTGTCAGAATTTTGATAATTTCGGATTCAGATTGAAGATCTCGTCATGTTGAATCTAATGGTGTGAATGACACTCAAATCCGAGGTCGTATGCAAAATCTAGAGTTGGGAAAAGTTCAAGGTTGACTTAATGACATGACAAGGTCTTCAGTGAATGAGGAGGTGCCAAGTGGCAGCCCTCCGTTGGCACTCGTATATCAACAATCGTAATTAAAAGGAAGATCACATTGCATAATCAGCCCCCGGCAAGGGAAGGGATTTGATGCGACATTGACCAAAGTTGTGATTATGATGGATCGCAATCGCATATCAGCAAAAGGATCGGGTAAGAATTGGCCTTGAGACAAAGTCGATTGCGATTAGTGAAATTGCATATCGCCGAAAAGGATATCAACCCTGACCCTGATAGTTTATGGAGTGCGATGCGATGTGATCGCATATCACAATTGCATCGGCGACAAGAATCAGCCTCGACTTGAGTAGGGTATGGAGTTGTGATGTGATGCAATCACATATCACAGTCG
This sequence comes from Pinus taeda, assembly GCA_000404065.3. Taxonomy (NCBI): domain Eukaryota; kingdom Viridiplantae; phylum Streptophyta; class Pinopsida; order Pinales; family Pinaceae; genus Pinus; species Pinus taeda. Next base: position 176,459 of record APFE030087711.1, read on the forward strand.
CAACGGCCACAGGTTATTCACGTGGTCCAGGTGTAGTTAAGTCCCGAATGTTATGAGCGAGAGGTTCCAGGCATGATACTATTGCAGTTTATAATCGGCAGGTCCACCTTATCGCCAGATCACATATTTTCATGTGTTGTCTTATGTAATGTGTATTACCCCTGGCATGTCGATCACGATATTTGAAATATCGTGGGACCGTCTTCGTAACTGTTGGACCTAACCACAAGTGTGACCACTCGGCCCTCAACTGCAAGATTGGCGGGATTGATGGTGGAACCACCAATTTTGATGGAACTGCTAGTTTTGTGTGCGTTAATGAATTTAACTAGCAGTAAGCTAGATTTGGAGGAAGAAATTGTGGGGAGATTGGTAGAAGTCATAACTAAGACAATTTTCGACCAAATGAGATGCAAAAAGAGGCTAGATAGCCATTTTTGGGCATTTTGAACCATTTGGAATAGGTTTCAAGATCAAAGGAGAACTTTTGGATACCGATTGTGATATTCAATAGACTGTGGGACCATCGACGTAACCACCAGACCTAACTGCATCTGTGACCACTCGGCCCAAAAACTAAGATTAACGGGATTGATGGTGGAACCACTGATTTCAGTGGAAGTGCTAGTTTTTTCTACGGCTAATGAATTTAACTGACAATCAATTAGAGGAGGAAATTGTGTAGAGACTAGAAGAAGTCATAAATAAGTTAATTTTCGATCAAATTGGATGTAAAAAGAGGCTAGATAGCCATTTTTTTAGCATTCAGAACCATTTGAATAGGTTTCAGGATCAAAGGAAAAATTTTGGATGGGATTTTTTGCAAAATGAAGCCTATGGGTGCCCTAGTCAACCATGGTGTTGATTCAATTTATGGAGGAGTTCCAAGATGGAGATAACCTTGTAGGGGTATTCCAGCCTCCATATGTCTTCTATAGTAGTCATTACATTAGTGTTGTAGTTTTATTTTTTCTTTTCTCTGTATTTTTATGGAGAAAGAGACTTGTTTAAGTGCTTCAAATGGATTCTACTTGTCTATGCTCTTAGAAGTTGGAGTATGGGGTCTTGATTTGAGAACCCGTATTTGTAGTTTTTTTCATGACTAATTGTAGGTTTTCATAAGTTTAGAGTGAGAATTCTTTGCAGAATAATATTTCCTTGAAGGGGAAACTAGCTACTCTTTTTGTCAACACATTTATGTACTCTTATCTAAATAATTGTTGAGCAGAATGAGAAGAGATCATGCCTTTAGATCTGATCCAATGAGAAGTAGCCTAGGAGGGGTGAACTCCTTTATCAATGGTTGATGTATTATTGTTTGATATATGCTTCCATTTAGAGCTTTGGTTTCATGTTTTAAGTTTTCTTCATGAAACTATCTTAAGAAAAAACACATAAATTCATGCTTTTACTTGTTATTTTGTAGTACAACCTCAAGCACATTTTTATATTATGATGAGTGTAATTAGCATAGCATTACTAATCTACTCCAATTTAGATCAAGTGGTATAAAAGCTATGGTTTTGCTTTGTGCAAGGAGGAATTGACTGGTGTTTGCAAGTAAATTTTTTTTGAAGCTCATTGAGGAGAAGGTTTTGGAAAGGAGAGAAAGATTGTTTCAATCTCTACCACCAAGTTCTACCTCGAATTGCAGTAGAAGCTTCAAAAAAAGCATGTCCCAAGGAGGAGATCTTGCAAGGATGTCAGAGGATGTGAAGGCTTTTAGAAAGGTTTTCTTAGACATGGCAAAAATGATGAAACTCCTCTATGAAGAGAGGAATACTAATTTGCAAGGTGAAAGCTCTAGATCTCCAAGAGGAGAATGTTCTCTAAGGGAAGAAGGTAACAAGAATGGTGATAAACCACCATCTACTCCACAATCTTCATGTTTTTCTACAACTATTATGCAAGATGCTAGTGTAGAAAGTCCTTCAAAGAAGGCAGATAGACAAGTTTGTACTTTTTGTCCACATGATGTGGAAGATGAGGTTCAATCAACACCCAAGTTCGAGGAGTTGAAAGAAGAGATCCGAAGAGTCAAAGAGGAAACATCTCAAATTAAAAAGGGAATTAGAAAACATATTTGTATTCCAATCAAAGAAGGTAGCAAATGGTAAGAATTTGCATGCTTCTTCCTTATGCGAAAATATTGATGTAAATTCATTTGCAACCTTTGAAAAACATAGTAAAGGCATTGGATCCAAACTCCTGACCAAGATGGGTTAAAAGGGAGGAGGCCTTGGAGTAAATCAATAGGGCATTAAAAATCCAATTGTAGTCAAAGAGAGGCATAAATACAAAGGCTTAGGCTATGTCGCCAAAAAATAATGATCTTCTAGAGATGGTTCATGGGTCACATGTTCTTATTTCAGTAAGGGAGGACACGAGGAGGAAAGATCTTAGAGCCTACACCTAGAACTGGTTCTCACGTGATTCCTAAAACGTAATGAGGATTTGAAGGGGAAAACATCTCCAGAGAGAGATGAAAGTGTCAAGGAAGAAAGGAAGCTCAGTTCTTCAAGCCACGTGAGTTCCTCATGCAAACAAAATAATTCAAAAGACAACAGAAAGAGGTATACCCATTCTATTAATTCGAATGTTGTTAAATCAAATGCTTTTCATGATGGAAAACAAAATGTGGATTTGAATAATGTGTTAATGAAAATGTTTATGTGCGCCTTTTGCCTTTCATCTAACCATTGTGTAGATAAGTGAGATAAAAGGAAAGTAATCATCGAGAAGATGTCTATGTCTATTGGAATTGAGACCGAAAGGAGAAAATCTCATCCAAAGATAAAGGCAAGTGAGTTGAGAGGAGCTCAAAATAATTTATGTACTCACTGCAATATTAGTGGGCATTGGGTAGAGAAGTGTTGGAAATTGTTTCAACATATTCATCTTGGTAAGGGAAAGAAGATCATGCAAGCACCAAAAGAGGAAGTGATAACAGAAGAAGTGACGCAAGATGCGACCATCCCTGAAATAGCTTCAAAAGAAGAGAAATTTCAAATAGAGGGTTCATTCACCTAGTTGGGTAAGAAATGGGTGGACTATTTGTCCAGCTGAAGTTTATAAGTTTATGTTTTGTACTAGTTGAATATCCCCATAGTTAGGTAATTTGTAAAAGTAATGTTCATAAATAAATAATTTATATGCAACAATGCTTTTCTTTAAGCATTATAATGCTAGTTTGGCTTGTTGATAGTCAATTTCAATGGATAAATTTGGGAGTCAAGTTCATTCCATTTTCTAAAATTATTTCTTGAAAATATTATGTAAGAAGCATTTTAAGACTCTTGTATGAGTATTTACAACACATTTAGTATGTTCCAGATGTGTGTAGCACTCGAGTTATATAAGTATTTACTATGTGAAGCTTGTTTTGGGTTCATTTGAAAAAGTCAATTAGGATCTCATTCTTGATAAGGATTTTGTAGATAGTATTCTTGGAATTCTTCTTGGGATGGATTTTGTTGTGGATGGCCATAGTGACATAAATAGGTTGAGAAGAACATAAAACTTGAATTCTTTTGTTGCATAGCAAAACATGTAATTTGCAAGATATTGTACTACATATTTGTAGGGTATGTAGGTGTCAGCTCATCGATTATGGTTCCGAAGAACAAAGGTGAAGGAGAAGAAAGGATGACATGAAGGATACTTGTGGTGCAAACAAGTACAGAGCAGTTGTAGATTATTTTATGCTTTTGGAAACCAAAAGTTTTTTAGCAGGGAAGAGTGATCAGGAGCTCAAAATTTGTGAAAACATCAAAGTGTCATAATTTTGATAAGTTGAATATCAGATTGAAGAGCTCGTCATTCTGAATCCAATGGTGTGAATGACACTCAAATTTGAGTTCATATGCAGAAGCTAGAGCCGGTCAAAGTTCAGGGTTGAATTGATGACATTGCAAGGTTTTTAATGAATGAGGAGGCGATAAGTGGTAGCCTACCATTGGCCCTCACATATCAGAAATCGGAGTCAAAAGGTAGATCACATTACAGAATCGACCCCCAGCAAGGGGAGGAATGCGATGTGACATCGGCTGAAGTTGTGATTACGATGGATCACAATCGCATATCAGTGAAAGGATCAGGTAAGAATCAGCCCCTAGACAAAGCCACTTGTGATTAGTGAAATTGTATATTGATGCAAAGGATATCGGTCCCGACTCTAATAGTTTATGGAGTGTGATGTGATGCGATCGCCTATCGCAATCACATTGGTGACAAGAATCGACCCTGACCCTGGTAAGGTATGGAGTTGCGATGCAATGTGACCACATATTGCAATTGGATTGGCCACAGGTTATCAGCCCCAATCCAGGCACAGTTAAGTCTTGAATGCAATAATGTCAATTGTAATGAGCAGGAGGTTCTAGATGTGATATTGTGTTGTGTTGCAGTTTATAATCCGACGGGTCTACGTTATCACCAAATCAAATGTTTTCATGTGTTAAGTCTTGTGTAATGTGTATTACCCCTGGCGGGTCGATTGCGATATCCAAAAGACTGTGAGATTGTCGCTGTAACTATCGGACCTCACCACAAGTGTGACCACTCGGCCCTTAAATGCATGATTGGCAAGATTGATGGAAAAATCATCGATTTTGGTGAAACTGCTAGTTTTATCTGCGTTAATGAATTTAACTAGCCATAAGCCAGATTTGGAGGAAATTATGGGGAGACTAGAAAGTCATAACTAAGGCAATTTTTCGACCAAATTGAATGCAAATGGAGCCTAGATAGCCATTTTTGGGCATTCTGAACCATTTAGAATAGGTTTCAGGACCAAAGGAACACTTATGGATAAGATTTTTTCAAAGTGAATCCTACGGGTGCCTTGGTCAACCAGAGTGTTGATTCAGTTTATGGAGGAATTCCAAGATAGAGATAACCTTGTAGGGTTATTCCGCCCTCCATATGTCTTCTCTAGCAGCCATTACAACAGTGTTGTAGCTGTATTTCTTCTTTTCTCTATATGTGTATGGAGAAAGATACTTGTTTAACTGCTTTAAGTGGATTGATGTACTTGTTTATGCTCTTGGAAGTTGGAGCATGGGGTTTTGATTTGAGAACCTACCATAACAGCTACAACCACCCTCCAAAATTTTGGCCTACACTGATTTTGGAGCCTCCCTTGAAGAGTTTCGCTTAATGACTACGCACACTTGGGTTCACTCCATGAGCTTGTGTGAGTCCTTACATTCACCTTGCTATCTATTGCACTCAAGTCTCTACATGTTGATGTCTAATTCATGCTTGTGACTATGTTCTGGTTATGCTCAAAGCCTTTGCTTCGTATGTGTTTGTTGTGTTAGCCATGAAAGAATTTGTTGCACTTACACATGAATTCACAATCACCATCGCACAAGCATTGTCTCGATCATGAATGATCAATCACGAGTGTTGCACTTGTTGCTTGCACCGTCGATCAGTAATTTTGAGCATGTGTGTTTGGATGGTTTAGTCATTTGTTGTCAAGTCATGTGAGTGTGTGTTGATATGATCACTTATGCATCTTTCGACTGTTCACACACTTAGTCATATTTTTCTGAAGTTTAGATGACTAGACTCCTCACTCATAGTTGAACCATCACCTCGCTTTCGACTTGATCAATTGTCAACTAGAACAATGTAAAAACACCAAGCTAGTTCTTTCAAGCTACGCTACCCACAAGTAACTCAAGTAATACTCATGTTGGCCACTTAGACAACCGACTGACTATTCATCTTAGAAATTGCATAATGCTCAAGAGCAGGCCTCTCACTATCCATTAGCCATATCAGCTCAAAAATTAAGCAGAGATGATCAGTAGGGCGGCCTCCCAGCCTTAGTGCATTTTTCCTAGCCAGCAGCTCCCAACAACAGACTATGTGTTCCCTCCAGGAATTACACAATTTTTGCTACTAGTGACTAAGCAGCCAACTGGTAGTTCCCTCTCAAAATTGTGAAGTTTTGACTGCTAGTGACCACAGCATCCAACTAGCAGTTCCCTTTGGGAATTGTGGAATTCTGGTTGCTAGTGACCCTAGCAGCTAACTGGTATTTCCCTATGGGAATTGTGCAATTCTGGCTGCCAGTGATCCTAGTTGCCAACTGGAAGTTACCTCTAGGAATTGTGCAATTTTGGCTACTAGTGACCCCAGCAGCCAACTGGCAGTTCCCTTTGGGAATTGTGCAGTTTTGGCTGCCAGTTTTCTAGGCAGTTCCCCAGAAAAATTTTGCAATCCCTACCTACTGGCCCCTCATGCAGCCCATCCCGTTCCTCTGGAAAATTGCACAAATTTGGCTGACCAACCCCTACTGACTGTTCATTCTAGAAAATGCACAAAGCATGTCTGCCATGCCCTCCTACAGCCCATACTGTCCCTCCTAAAATTTCTCCAATTTTTCCTCCCAGCCGAGCCAGATGTTGTAGACAGTGACTGTCGACTCAAATTGTCTGTCTCCATCACTTGGTGACTCTTGCACATTTTGCATTGGCAGTTGCTCAGATCTATTATACCGCATCACAGCCCTCTTGCCTCTCTCAGTCACCTACATCCGAATGATCATGTGTCATGGTGTACTAGGAGATTTTGGATTTGATGTCGTCTCATCATGAGTGACTGTAGGTATAGGTACACCAACAAACATTTCAAGATGATGAAGGGGATGAGCAAAGGGAGCACATGGAGATGGGAAATTTCACCAACGGATGAACAAATGAAGCATGCGAAGCAAACGAAGGAACGAAGCACGCGAATTAAATGAACACGAAGAACATGCACCTTCACAAATAAGTGAACTTGTTAAGCCTTCCAACATGAAAGCAAGGAACAACATTCTAGAGCTTCATCAAGCGAAGAAAGGACCATCAAAGACTTTGTGCACTTCGCCATGTGGAGGTGAAGCTATGATACACCATGAAGACATCCATCACTTAGCAGCACTATAGCTCAACACGCACTCCAATAGAAGCACAAATGTATCAGCATTGTCTTTTCAAGTAATGTCGAGACAAGTCATGATTCATGTTGCCCACATCTCCACTATGGGCTTATTGTAAATCAATGTGATGTAAGGTGGAAGTCCAAGAGACCCACTTGTTGAACATAGAGTCATGAAGTTGAAAAGTCATGGAATTCGAATGGTCATTAGGGTAGTCAAACAACCATAAGGGTCAGTTTCACCCTTGGCTATAAATACTCCCCTCATTTGTACATGAAAGGACTTTTCACCTTAGCTCCTCCCACATATCCAAGAGAGTTTGTAATGTTTTCTTTGAGGAGTAAGTAGTGTATCCAACGCCCCTCTGACGAGGTTAGTGATGTATGGTGTAACGGTGTGTCTTGGAACTTTCACTTAATTCATAAGCCTGTTAATAGGCTATCACGTTTTCACACATGTATTGTATTTGTTGTAAGACAGATCTTTAACACTTGTAATGCATGTTTCTTTAACCATGTGTTCTACATCTGAACTGATTCATTTGTTGTAATGCATAATCTATTAATGGAAATGTATTGTAAATGTTGTTAATGATGTATAGTCCATGTCGAATGCTCTGTCGGACATCAAACATGCCTTTCACATGAACCTTACTTTAAAAACCGTGGCACTCATCTCAAACTGATACGTGAGTGATGTATGTGTTATCTTACCTTGTATGTTGTGACTGTCGCATCCAAGTGGATTGCTCCATTGGAAGCTATGTATGTCCTTTCGTGTTTTGTGTTCCTAGCCAAGTTGGGACTGATCCATTTCAACTTGGAACTTGCCTTCACTCTCTTCCCCTCACAGTGAAAGAACCATTGACACAAGTACACTTATACTCACCAGGCACGTGAACCTCACTTCCTGAAGACAAAGCAGACCACTCTCCTGTGTTGACAAGCAAGACTTGACGCAAATCCTTAAGACAATGCCAACCAAGCCATCATACCAAATGGGACTCCCACACCAAATGATGCGAGGTCTAGTTGGGACTTCATACTGGGGTGATCCCCTGAGTGTTGCCGGGTCCAGCGCCGTCAACATTTCTAGCGCTATAAGGAGGGTAGCCAATGGCACATGACTGGAATTCCCCTCATACTCACTCATCAACCATCTGTTCAAGGCAATATCTCGCAACCCTTCTTTTGCGACTCTGCAGTTGGCTACTCCTCACCTCCCAGAATTGAATGTGAGATTTCATATCAACACCTTCTCTCCATTCATCCCATTACTCGCTAGTTCGCGAAAGCAATCAGACTAATCCCAGGCATACAACATCTTCCACACACATCTAGAAAGCCAAAAGCCACTTCCACAGGAGTTTTTGTATTATCGATGGTAGTCCTTGCTACTCTTGAAGGTTTGGAAGAAGCTATTGAAGACGAAGAGGAACCTCCAATATTATTTGAAGACGAACAAGCCACTCTTGTGGTCTTGGGATCGATCTTCAGTACATGAGGCGGATGGGAAGGCAACGGAGGAGGTGGAGGTGAAGATGAACCGACAGACTTAGATCCAGAACCATCAAATTCTGAAGGAGAGCAAGAAGATGAAGAGGATGAAGAAGATGAAGAGATGGCTTACCCAAATCTTGAATGGATGACTCAGGGACCATTGCCTCTCTTGGATGTTTTGCACAAAATGTCGAAGCGAGCAGATAGAATGAACATCAAGTTAAACCTTGACAACACGGTGAAGGTAGAAGACCACTTAGACAAGTTCTACCTACAACTGCAGACCCTTGAGGTACGTTTTGACGATGTAGCATGTATATTTTTTCCATGTACCTTGGACGGTCACACAGTTGCTTGGTATCACAGCCTTCCACCCAACTCCATATAGAACTAGGATTCTTTTAAACATATGTTCCTTGAAATGTTTGTTGAGACATGACCCCAGCCATGCTACTCAAAGAATTAGGAAGCCTCAAGATGGAGGGAAAAGGAAATGTGAAAGATTTCAATCAGAGGTTTATGTTTATCTTGAACATGTTTGCGATAGACACCAAACCTCCTGACTCCATCACTGTCGACTATTACACGTCTGCACTGCTAACCACCATTGTGAAGTTCTTTAAGCGAGTTGCAAATCCAACACTTTGGAAAGCTACGAAGAGGTTATTTTTGTTGAAAAAGACTTGCACGCCATTGGAGTCATTAGGTATGACGAATCAATGAAAGCCTCCAAGGATGCGAACAAAAATCCCCAAGAAATGACGAGCAAGGGAAGAGACAAGAAAGCAACTGATATTGAGACCCTCACTCACCTTGTCAAGAACTTGACCACCAAAATGTATGAACTCAAGCAATGGAAGACGAACAAATCCATGAGTAGCCATCTACCCAGATAGAGACTGGTAAGAAGTTCATCAACCGGCTCATCAAGAAACAACCGGTTCGGTTCCAAATTTGTGCAGAAGCCTATGTTCCAACTCGATCAATGCATTGATCCTAAGTGTTGTTCCTTCGATGAAGATTTTCATCCTGAAAACTCTTGTTCAGATTGGAAGCGAGTTGTTACCTCTGTTTGTACTCATACACTTGATGTGGATGGCGACATACAGGAGTAGCCAGAAGACACTGATGATAATGAGGAGGTTGCACCTGATGAAGCACCAATTTCTGAGCATGTGGTGAACTCATATCAGAGCTCGTAAGTAGTCTCGAAGACAAACATCGAGAAGCAGCCCAAAAAGAAAAATGATTCTTACAATCTAAGGAGTAAAGAGGCTCCCCCTACACTTGAGGAGATGCAAGACAAAGTGATACAACTAATAAAGAAGGTCGATCCATTAGTTGCCTCAAAGAAAAAACACAAAGCAAGTCAAGGAAGACAATGATGGATAAGAAAACATCCATGAGCAACAAGTTGTAGAACGATCCATCAGACATCATGAGCATCCATTCCACCTTCGACACCTCGGTGGGTCTATCACCTCTGAATTAAAATGTGGTCGATGACATGAAGAAAACTCGAGTGAACATCATTTTGTTCGAGTTAGCCAAAGTCCAGAGTTAGCAAGATATCCCGCTCTATGCATTGCAACAAACAGAAATAGATAATGTGGCCTCTACCAACAAGGGAACATGCACACCTCCCGGATCACTATCTAGTGTGCTCAATACACTCTAGATGGAAGAAGTAAACTAGGTTTCTCCCCATTCCTTCTTTCATTCTAAATTTTCAACTACAATGTCCACAACTGCTTGGTTGATTCTGGCACGACAGCCAATGTCATGCCATTCTCCATTGCTAAGAAGATCAATGCATGATGGAGCGAAATATCTACTAGAATCATCCAACTTGATACAACATCCATACTAGCCATTGGTAAACTACGAGACATGATCATCCGACTATCCCATGATAGTCGAGTCTACCAATGTATCAACATAATTTTTTTTGACATACCAGAAGCGTATGGTCTGCTTCTCAACAGAGACTGGTCCAGCAAGCTAGATGGATACTTTTCTAGAGACTGGTCCAGCAAGCTAGATGGATGCTTTTCTAGAGACTGGTCTCATATGTGGCTTTCGTACAAGGGCAGATGCAACCAAATATGGCTGTTATCTGAGATGTATATGAAACACAATGTCACTCCCATTAATGATGAGAATGAACCATTGGCCTTCACAGAACTCATGTTTGGCTATGGCCTCCTGGAAAAGACATTGGAGTGTTATCCTGCATGGCCAGCTCCAACCTGATCAGAAAACTAGTTGGGACTCCTTCCTTACCCAATTGATGATAATGAAAATTGTACATTTTGTTTTTCTAATAGTAGCAGTAGTAGCAACAATGACAGTAGCAATAGTACCAGCATGTCAAATGGTTCATGTACAAACAAATTATGGGCCATGAACCTTGACACATTAGGAACACATGATGGCTTAAGGACTGAGTGTATCTCAGTCATCCAAAGCAATGGACCATGCATGATTTCAAGCTTTTTGAAGTTAAAAGGCACAAATAATGATGATGAATCACTCAAGCTAAACACAAGAAGGACCAACACTATGAACGGACAAAGAAACCTGGGAATCTACCATGATATAAATATGGCCAACCTCGGTACAATCTATAGACTGTAGCAACAACAAATCATTTCCCACTTGATCAAACAATATTGGGATGGGTCTACACAAGTATATGGTGACCTAAATACCCACTACATGCAAGAAATCCAACATGAGATTCTAGGTAAAGGAGGAGATAAGCCATTGCAAGAAAGAACAGGTAACACATACATGTTGTTTTTACTCCTTTCACCGAAAAGATTGACTAACATTTTAATTGTTTGGATTGCTTGCAAAGTTTTTCATCATACTTGGTTTGCGAATTTAAATCCTATACGTAAGAAATTTTGGAAGATCCACTTATGCATGGACTTTAGAAACTTAAACCCTTCCCGAAATAAAAATAACTACCTTGTGCCATCATCCAAACCTGTGCTGCACATAGTACCTGAAACAGTGGTGTTGTCTTCACTTGAAGGTCTTATGGAATGCCACCAAGTTCTACTAGTGGAGCGGGTGGACCAGCACCAGTCCACAAGGGACTTGGCTCACACATGTATCATTTGCAATCACTTGACAGGAGGATTGATAATATTCCTATCAATGCCCAAGTCCTCAAACATTCGTTCGGTAGGTCGGGCCACGCTCATGACATGTACATAGTCTGCTTGCTGCTTGATGTTTCATTTGGTTTGTTTTGCTTATTATCTTTGCTTTTTCTTTGTTTGATTATGTTTACTATTTTTGTTCACGTGCATTTTTTTTGTTTAATATATTGTTATTTTTGTTTCTGGAAATAAGTGTTTCCAACTACTACGTTCTGGCTTTTGAATAGAGTATGTGGCTGGAATTTGAAGAGACTTGTGACACTGCAGCACTTTTCCAGTCTTGTGTATGTTTTCTCTATGCTTTGTTACAACCTTTGATCAATGAGGTACTGACGGAAAATACAAACCATCTATAATGGAAGTTTTTGTCCAACCTTGAATCTGTTCCCACACTAGGAAGCCCCATGCATGTACTCAACCTTCTACTCTATGTGTTTAAGCTAATCCAACTAGTAGAATCGAAGGAGGAGAAAATATAAATGAGCAAACCTATGTCAGAGGTCTTACATGATTCTCTGAAGGAATAACCTCTTCTACTCTCAATAATTTGGGATCCCTCTTCCGCCAAAAAAATAAATAAGTGCTTATGCACAAGCCCCTTGAAAAATACAAAGGCGAAAGAAGAAAAAGGCTTCCTTCGCAAAGAGGTGAAGCATGCAACTCCACCGAGGTACTGACCAGGCTTGCTGGCAGTGGAACAATGTGTGTGTTCCTGTGTGACTCCGCAGGGGTATTATCTAGGCCTGCTGGCAGAGGAGCAACACCAGAGATGAAAAATTATACTCTGAAAATATTCAACTCGTGAGCCAAACTACCCTTCCCAGATTCAAAAAACTGAGATCTAAGGTAAACTTTTTACTGTGTTTGACTAAGTTGGAAAAGGGTGAACCATGTATGTCCATGAGGTAAGTGGGTAAACTGAACTAACCTGCACAGTGATTCAATACTTCCCGAAGGACCAAGGCCCTATGCTAACAATGAACCGAAATAGAGAAACTGGAGTTCTACAAGTGTGTCTCCAAGTGTTATAGCAACTACAACCACCCTCTAAAATTTTGGCATGCACCAATTTCAAAGCCTCCCTTGAAGAGTTTCACTTAATGACTGCACACACTCGGGTTCACTCCATGAGCTCATGTGAATCCTTACATTCACCTTGTTTTCCACTGCACTCAAGTCTCTACATGTTGTTGTCTAACTCACACTTGTGACTGTGTTCTGGTCATGCTCAAAGCTTTTGCTTCATATGTGTTTGTTGTGTTCACCATGAAAGCATCTGTCACACTCACACAGGAAGTCACAATCACCATCGTGTAATCATCGTCTCGATCATGAATGATTAATCATGAGTGTCACACTTATCGCTTGCACCATCGTTCAGTCATGTTGAACATGTGTGTTTGGATGGTCTGGTCATTCGTCGTCAAGTCATGCAAGTGTGTGTTCATATGATCACCTATGCATCTTTTGACTGTTCACACACTTAGTCATTTTTTGTTGAAGTTCTGATGATCGGACTCCTCATAGATAGTCAGACTATCACCCCACTTTCGAAGTGATCGACTGTCAACCAGAACAACGTAGAAACACCAAGCTAGTTCTTTTAGGCTATGCTACCCACAAGAAACTCAAGTAATACTCATGCTGGCCACCCAGAAAGCCAACTGGCTATTCATCTAAGAAATTATGCAGTGCTCAAGAGCAGGCCTCCTGATGTCCATCAGTTAGCTCAGCCTAGAAATTGCATAGAGATGATTAGTAGGCCGACCTCCCAGCCTTAGTGCATTTTTCCCAGCCAAAAGCTCCCAACAGCAGACTGCCTGTTTCATATAGGAATTGCACAGTTTCTGCTCCCAGTGACTGAGCATCCAACTAACAGTTCCCTTAGGAATTGTGTAGTTCTCGCTGCCAGTGACCCCAACACCTAACTAGCAATTCCCTCTAGGAATTGCACAGTTTTTGCTGCTATTGTCCCCAACAGCTAATTGGCAGTTCCTTCTAGGAATTGCATAGTTCTGGCTACTAGTGACCCGAGAAACCAACTGGTAGTTCCCTCTGGGAATTGCGTAGTTCTAACTGCCAGTGACCCTAGAAGCCAAGTGGAAATTCCCTCTGGGAATTACGCAGTTCTAGCTCCCAGTCTCCAAGGAAGTTCCCGAGAAAAATTGTGCAATCCCTACCTGTTGACCCCTCATGCAACCTGACCCGTTCCTCTGGAAAATTGCCAAATTTGGTTTTCCATTCCCCTACTGACTGTTCAATCTAGAACATGTACAGAGCATGCCTACCCTCCCCTCCTACAACCCATACTATCCCTCCTAAAATTTGCACAATTTTGCCTCACAATCGAGCTAGAACTTGCATATAGTCACTATCGACTAAGATTTTCTGTCTCCATCCCTCATTGACTCTTGCATAGTTTTCATCAGCAATTGCTTGGAGCCATCATCCCGCATCATAGCCTTGTTGCCTCTCTAGGTCACTCGCATCCAAATGATCATGTGTCATGGTAGACTAGGATATTTTGGATTTGATATCATATTGTCATGAATGACTGCAAGTATAGGTACACCAAAAAATGTAGGTTTTAACCCCGTACAGAAATTACCTGCATACGAATTCTAAAACAAAGAAAATAAACAATGTGAGATCGTAACACATATACACAGATATTTTCCCCTGGATCCCAAAACCAGGACTACCAGCTTGATTTTTCATTATGTTCCTTTCAATGTTACAATACATATTTATACATGCTGAAGCATCCAATACCATGGACCGAAAACCATCACGTCCAATACCATGGATCGAAAAACATTACATCCAATACCATGGACCGAAAACCATTGCGTCCAATACCATGGATTGAAAACCATCGCGTCCAAAAAACATGTGCGAAAATCATGCACAAACCCATAGGTGGGTCCGCCCAACCTAACATAGGGTCCAATACCAAAATTTTCTGGGGCGCTGCCTTGGACACCATAAAGTGGGGTTATGGGTGCCCTTCAAACCCCCTGTTAACTATGTGGAAATAATATAACACAACCGAACATTCTCCCACTTGTTGTTTTCTTTCCACAGGGGGCCACAAGAGAGCTTAGTTATTTTCCCAGCCCTGAAATTCCCATTGTCTCTCTACACCAAGAGAACTTCTCAGAGCTCACAGATTTTGTCAATGCATCT
>APFE030087711.1:191611-201971 GCA_000404065.3 Pinus taeda
ATATCCCTCACAAAGTGATACTGAACATCAATGTGCTTTGTCTTTGAATGATAAGCAGGGTTCTTTGCCAAGAAAATTGCACTTTGGCTGTCATAGTCTATCCTTATAGCTCCCTATACTGACCCCATACTTGAACACAATCTCTGCAACCAAACTGCTTCCTTTCTTGCATGAGTGGTTGCCATGTATTCTTCCTCTGTAGTTGATAGTGCCACTACAGATTGTTTCTTACTCATCCAACTGACTACACCTCCAAATAGGTTAAACGCATACCCACTTGTAGATCTTCTCTGATCCAGATCTCTAACCCAGTCTACATGAACAAAGCCACAAATATCCAACACTCTGTCAAATCTTGGTCTTCCTTAGTAGCATAGACCATAATCACAGTGCCACACAAATACCTGAAAACCCGCTTAATTGTTGTCCAATTCTCCTTTCCTGGTTTTGAAATAAACCTACTCAATACTACCACTGCATGTGTAATGTCTAGTCTAGTACAAACCATTGCATACATCAGGCTACCGACTGCGGTTGCATATGGAACACGGGACATGTCCTCTCCCTCTTCTTGTGTCTTGGGACATTGTTCAGCAGATAACCTCACACCTACAGAAATAGGAACCTTCACTGGTTTACTATCCTACATATTAAACCTCTGCAGTATTGTCTCAACACACTTCCTCTGGTTTAACCAAAGCTTCCTCTTTTCTTGATCTCTTTTAATTTCCATGGCCAAAATATAGTTTGCAGCACCAAGATCTTTCATATCAAATTTGGAGGACAGTTGGGTCTTCAAATCCTAGATAATTTTGTTGGCATTATGACACAGGTTTGGCTCTATGACATAGGTGTTGTCCTTGATGGAAACTCACTCAAATGGCAGATCACAGTTCAGGCTCTCAGAATGAAAGAAAATGAGGTATACACAGGTTCCTCTTAACAAATTCGCATATACACATGGGATTACTGATCAAAAGGCGCGTATACATATGCACGCACTTTCATGAAAAGAAAAGTGCGTACATGTGGGAAAACTTATGTTTGGTCCATGGTATTTAGTCTGATATATTTAAACCTATGGTTTTGGTCCTTAGTATTGCATCCAGAGTGTTGAATCTAGGTATTGGGTCCCCAGTATTGGTTCTAAATGGTTTTGGACCATGGTATTGAGTAAGGCCTAAGACTATAAAAGGGGAAGGAGATCTTTAGGCAAGGCATTCATGGAAGTATTGAATATCTTATGAGAAGAAAGATCTAGAATTGGATTATGGCGCATTGCTGGATTTGAACCAAGGAGGAACCTGAGCGCTAAAAGATGGATAAGTTCTATTGGTGGGTCAAGATCTTAAGGCTTGAATAGTAGTATCATTGTGTGGTTTGATTTGTTATATTTGGCGCATGATTAGATCTATAAATCTGATAATCTGCATATAATTTATGTCTGAACAAGTGAAAAGGGTAAATTATCTTTTATAGATCTGCACGCAGGTACGGCACAGCAGAAGCGCGTATACACGCTGGTTTAGTAAGTCAAAACAGCGTATACGCAGGTTGACCTCAAGACAGAAGCATATGTACATAGGTTTCTATATTTTTAATTAGCGTACGTCTCATGAAATATGCTTTAGATGCTTCTGTTTATTGTTGCAGTGTTCTGGGTTCAAAATTGGTGTCTGGTTACTGTTATTGTTTTCTCGTTACAGCATTTTGAGAAGTGATTGGTTGATTCAGTATTTGTTTGTACAAAGGAGATTGATTGATGTAGATATATTTGATGATTGATTGATGTTATTCATGGATCCAGTCTGAAAATTTATGAAACGTGGTCCCTGAAAGAAAAGGAAGGTTGTAGCCTTCTTTAGGTCAGCACCTATGTACTAGTACCTCAGCTAGTACAAGAGCTAAGGGGGTTGTAGCTCCCTTCCAAGAGAAGTTATAGAATGAGAGAAGGTTGTAGCCTTCTGCAGGTAGCAGCCTGCATACTGGTATAAGACTGCACCAGTACAAATGCATTGTAAAAAGAAGCTTTTAATTAAGAGAAGATAGAGACGAATTGCAGCAGGTGGTTTTCACCCACATTGGGTTTCCACCTTACATCTTGGTGTTCATGAGTGTTTGTTGTGTGTGATGATTTGTTCTATTTTACTACATCTACTTACTATTCATATGGTTAATAAAGTTCTGATGCACTAATTAATGATCAACATTCAATGGACTAACAGAATTATAAGTTCTCTTATATACGCTAGTTTCTTTAGACACAGTTGCATATATATACGAGTTAACATATCCAAAGTAGCGTATACATATCTGAATGAAAAAATGTTTGATCTGATAATATTGATTCACCCCCCCTCTCAGTATTATTTCCAACAATTGGTATCAGAGCAGGTCCTTCAGAAGAAGCTTGATCGCTTGAAGGAAGATCTATCATCATGAGCAACTACGAAAAAGAGGCATTGATCCAGCCACCAATTTTTGATGGGAGCAACTTTTTCTATTGGAAAGTAATAATCACAACCTATCTTCAACCTCTTGGTACAGAAGTTTGGGATATTGTGGAAACAGGATACACATTTCCATCAGCAACACCTATAGATATGGCTGGTAAGAAGCAGTATGAAACAAATGCAAAGGCTGTCAATACTCTATTAGGGAGTCTATCTCAATCAGCATTCATCAAGGTTATGCAACTCAAAACCACAAAAGAAATATGGGACAAGATTTTTCTAAGCTATGAAGGAGATGATCAGGTAAAATGGGCAAAACTACAAACTCTTAGAATTCAGTATGAAAATCTCAGAATGCACAATGATGAAAGTGTGGCTAACTATTTCTTACGTATAGATGAGATTGTTAATTATATGAAAAACTTGGGTGAAGAAATAAAATAAGTTACTTTGGTTGAAAAGGTTCTAAGATCTTTGTCTTCTAAGTTTGATTCAAAATTTTCTGCCATAGAAGAAAAGCAGAATCTACAAAGCATTACCATGTCACAGTTGCACAGAATCCTAACTGCTTATGAAATGAGAAAAGGGGGACCATCAGACAGGAGAGAAGCTGCATTCAAAGCCTCAGGAAAAGGATATTATAATGAGTCAAGACATATGTTAGAAGAAGAGGAAGAATCAAACTTTGTCAAGAACCTTCAACGAGGGACTGGAAGATTCAGAGGTAAGCTACCTTTGAAATGTTTTGCTTGTGGAAGAGTCAGTCACTATGCTACCAAGTGTCCTCATAAAGATAAACTTGACAAAGGTAAGGAACCAGTTAGATGGAACAGAAAACAAGATGTAAGTAAGAAGAGTTATTATACACATGAAGACAGTGATGGATTTTCAAATAGTGATGAAGATGAACAATGTAATGATTATAGACTCTTGATGGCTTTTGAAGATGATGATTTATTGGATGTTATAGATGAAGAAGGTATTTATGAAGAAATTTCTAAATTTAAAATTTGTTTAGGAGAAAAGAATATGATTATTAACACTTTGACATTCCAACTTGCTGAAAGGGAAAAACACAATGAAAAGTTAGAATGTGAAATTGTGGGACTTAGAAAAGATATTGAGAAAACAAAAGCTCTTAATCTTAAATTTGCTAAAGGATCTGAAACTTTAGATGAGATTATCAAAGTGTAGTGTTCTCCTCTAATCAAGACAGGTCTTGGATATACTGAAGAAGCATCTCAAGCATAGAAGCCATCCACCTCCAAAAGTTATCTTGATGCAGCAAGGAGAAGTGAACAGGTTAACAATCGAGAGAAAAAGCATAATGCAGATCACCAGGGAAATCCGGGAAAATTTACTTCAAGAATGAACAAAGATTACCAAGTAAATCGGGGGCAATCTACTTCAAGGATGAACAGAAACTACAACCAACCACAGGTAAATCATTCTCAATTTGCCTCAAGAATGGATGTCAAAGGAAACTACAACCACTTGGTCCGTAGTTTTGATAATTGCAGGAATTTCTTCAATGGCCAATGTTTCTCTTGTCACAACTTTGGTCACAAAGATGCTCAATGTGTTGCCTACAAGACCATCATGACTAGAGAAGCACAAAAATAAAGGAGTATGACTGGGATCATGGAAAGGACCTACAATAACTTTTCTGCTCTTGAGAATGAAATAGAATGTTCTATTTGTAACAACTTCGGTCATGAAGATTTTGAATGTAGGAGTAGGTTTCAACAAACAACTCAGAAGGAGCAAGTTTCATTGAGTCCCAAAACATGGAGAAAGAAAGAATAGCAACCAGAAAGATGTGGGATAGCCTTATATGTGGAAGGATAGGAAACCAGTGGTACATCGACAGTGGATGTTCGAAACATATGACAGGTGATAAAGAAACACTCCAGCCATATGGTGCCTTAGAAAAAGAAAGGAAGGTCTCATTTGGAAATGACACCCCTGCACTCATAAAAGGTAAAGGTTCTGTTCTTTTGAAAGAAAAGGTCAAAGCTGGAAATTTTATGTATGTTGATGGCTTAAAGCATAATCTATTAAGTGTCAGTCAAATGTGTGATCAAGGAAATGAAGTAATATTTCAATCAAATGGATGCATTGTTTGTGAGCTTGATACAGGAAACAGTGATCAAAGGCATAAGAACTCCAAATAATTTATACATACTCAAGGGAGGACTACAACAATTCTATATAAGAAAGAATGATGAACACTGGCTATGGCATAGAAGATTGGGGCATCTAAGCTTCTCTCAGATAAGGAAAGAATGAAAATATCAAGCGATTCGTGATCTCCCTGACATCAGAATTTTAAACAATACAATATACAAATCATGTCAGTTTGGTAAGCAAACTAGAACTAATTTCCCTGGAAGGAAGGATCAGCCAGTGGGCCACTTGAACTTTTCCATACT
Organism: Pinus taeda; assembly: GCA_000404065.3. NCBI lineage: Eukaryota > Viridiplantae > Streptophyta > Pinopsida > Pinales > Pinaceae > Pinus > Pinus taeda. The sequence goes on from APFE030087711.1 coordinate 196,497, forward strand.
AATGTATGTCGTCCATCTAGGAAAAGGTCACCTTGAGAAGAATATTTTATATTGTTCATTGATGACTTTTCCAAGATGTGTTGGATAGGACTCATGAAGCACAAAGACGAAGCTTTCGATAAGTTCAAAGGATTCAAAGCCTTGGTTGAAAATGAATCAGATCGTAGAATAAAATTCCTCAGGTCTGATCGAGGAGGGGAATTTACCTTGGATGAATTTTTCGATTTTTGTGAAGAAATGGAATAGGAAGGGAATTCTCTACTGCAAGGACTCCTCAGCAAAATGGAGTAGTGTAAAGGATGAACAGAATAGTTCAACAATTGGCTCGTGCTATGCTTGATGAATCTTGAACTTCCGCAACCTTCTGGGGTGAATCCGCATTTGCTGCAGTTACTATTCTCAACAAGACAAACGTTCGGGTAAACAACACTCAAACGCCTCATGAACTTTGGTATGGTAAGACTCCCACAGTAAAATACTTCAAAATATTTGGAAGCAAATGCTACATCAAAAAGACTGATGAAAACCTTGGTAAGTTTGAACGTAGAGCAGATGAAGGCATTCTCCTTGGCTACTCTCCCCACAGCAAAGCATATAAGTGTTACAATAAAAGACTTGGAAAAATTGTTGAAAGTATTGATGTAGTGGTTGATGAAGAAGGAAACATTCCTAGGCAGATAAAATCTAAAGATTTCAAAGATGATCAGGACTATCCTTCAACATCAAATTAGACTTATGATGAAGAAGAAACTCATGAGGCACCAGAAGAACAAATAAGGATAGAAGAAAAGACTCCATCCAGGTACGTTCAGAAGAATCATCCAAAAACTCAAATTTTGGGGCAAAAAGAGACAGGTGTACAAACAAGAAGAACCATTTTAGAAGCTTCAAGCTATCTAGCATTGCTCTCCTCCACTGAACCACAAAATGTAAGAGAGGCATGCAAAGATGAATGTTGGGTCAAGGACATGGATGAAGAACTTGAGAAGATTGAAAAGAATAACACTTGGGAGTTGGTTCCTAGACGAAAAGATAAGAATGACATAGGGATAAAATGGATATTCAAAAACAAGCTGAATGAAAATGGAGATGTTATTAGAAACAAGGGTAGACTTGTTTGTAAAGGGCATGCTCAACAAGAAGGCATAGACTTTGAAGAAAATTTTGCACCAATTGCCAGACTTGAGGCCATAAGAATGTTTCTTGCTCTTTCTAGCTTTCAGAAGTTCAAAGTATTTCAAATGGACGTGAAATCTGCCTTTCTAAATGGAGACTTGGATGAAGAAGTATATATTGAGGAACCAGATGGTTTTATTCTTGGATATGATCCAAAACTTGTATGCAGACTCAAAAAGGCTCTCTATGGCCTTAAACAAGCTCCAAGGGCTTGGTATTATCGTTTGGATAAGTACCTTAATCAACAAGGTTTTACAAAAGGATCGGCAGATAGCAATCTATATATAAAAATTAACAATGGTAAGTTGCTAATACTTCTTCTGTATGTTGATGATATCATGTTTGGTAGAAATGAAGAAGACATGAGTCAAAACTTTGCCTTGGTGATGCAAAAGGAATTTGAAATGTCCCTGATTGGTGAGCTCACATATTTTCTTGGTTTACAAGTCCAACAAAACAAAGACGATATTTTTCTATCACAAACCAAGTATCTCAAGCAGATCTTGAAGAAATATGGGATGGAAGATTTGAAACCAGTAGGTACCCCTATGGTAACAAGATGCAGCCTTAGCACAAATGATGAATCAATATTAGTACATCAACCAACCTATAGATCCATGATTGGTAGTCTGCTCTATCTAACAGGTACCCGACCAGATATTATGCATGCAATGGGAATAGTTTGAAGGTTTCAGGCAAATCCAAAGGAAACTCATCTTCATGCAATTAAGAGAATTTTCAAGTATCTTCAAGGAACTCAAAACTTTGGCTTATGGTATCCTAGAGGTACAGATCTCACACTTCATGCATATACAGATGCAGATTAGGCAGGAAGTGTGGGTGACAGAAAAATCACTAGTGGTGGTGCATTCTTCATGGGTCCTAGATTAGTATCTTGGTTCAGCAAGAAACAAAGTTCAATTGCATTATCTACAGCTGAAGCAGAATATGTAGCTACTGCATCTTGCTGCACACAACTCCTTTGGATGATGAAAACATTACAAGACATTCAAATCACTTGTACTCCACCTATCTCCATTTTTTGTGATAATACAAGTGCAATCAACATTTCAAAGAATCCAGTCATGCATTCGAAGACCAAGCACATACCTATCAAGTATCATTTTCTCTGGCAACAAGTGCTTGAACAAAAGGTCAAATTGGAGTATGTTCCATCTAAGGAACAAGTTGCTGATATACTCACCAAACCATTACCCAGGGAGACATTTGAATACCTCAGACAGAAGCTAGGGGTAGTTGATGCATCATCTTGCTGTTGAATCTTGTCTGTTTCAGAGAAAAGTAGTTGTACGCGAGTTTCATAAGGAGGATCCGCATACATACACCGGTTTATGAAGATATAGTCGCATATATGTTGGTTTGAAGACAAACAGTGGGCCAGGCTCCGAAAGAAAAGAGTCTGATATGGGTCTAATAGATACCATCTGGCACAGGTTCAGGGGGAGCATATATTCTTCTAATAATGCATTGTTGGCATTATCTTAGAAGATCTTGGTTCAATTTCATAGTTGTTTTGATTTCAGGTGGAACAGGTGCAGAGGGAGAACATGGTTGTTGGTCTGAATGATGATTAATAGATGGTACTGATGATAGTTGTTGATAATTATCTTAGTCTTGCTATAGATATTTCATCTCTATGTCATGTATTTCTTTTCTTATCAAGGTCATGTAACGGCCTATCTTGGTTTCTCCACTATGCCTGGGATGGATGATGTAATGTTCTTGTTTTATATTGTATAAAATTTTGGTGTATCCCCACTTGGTTGGGAGATGGATGTATGTATGAGTCTTTGGTGGTAGGAAGGTCATTTATAATGTATAAAGTTATGTATCTTCTTGTAGAACATTTCCTACAGACAAGGAGAGCTTGGACAACACAACAGAGCAGAGAATTCAGCATGTACTCAGAGGGAGCATAAGCCTTTTCCCTTGATGTCAAAGGGGGAGAATGAATTTGAGTGACTTGGGGTTTCCATCAATTCCAAAGGGGGAGATTGTTGGCATTATGACACAGGTTTGGCTCTATGACATAGGTGTTGTCCTTGATGGCAACTCACTCAAATGGCAGATCACAGTTCAGGCTCTCAGAATGAAAGAAAATGAGGTATATGCAGGTTCCTCTTAACAAAGTCATGTATACACGCGGGATTACCGATCAAAAGGCACGTATACGTATGCACGCACTTTCATGCAAAGAAAAGCGTGTACATGTGGTAAAACTTATGTTTGGTCCATGGTATTAGTCCGATATTTTTGAACCTATGGTTTTGGTCCTTGGTATTGCATCCAAAGTGTTGAAACCAGGTATTGGGTCCCTAGTATTGGTTCTAAATGGTTTTGGACCATGGTATTGAGTAAGGCCTAAGACTATAAAAGGGGAAGGAGATATTTAGGCAGGGCATTCATGGAAGTATTGAATATCTTATGAGAAGCAAGATCTAGAATTGTATTATGGTGCATTGTTGGATCTGAACCAAGGAGGAACCTGAGCACTAAAAGATGGATAAGTTCTATTGATGGATCAAGATCTTAAGGCTTGAATAGTAGTATCATTGTGTGGTTTGATCTGTTATATTTGGCGCATGATTAGATCTATAAATCTGATAATTTGGGTATAAGTGATGTCTGAACAAGTAAAAAGGGTAAATTATCTTTTATAGATCTGTACGCAGGTTCGGCACAGCAGAAGCGTGTATACATGCTGGTTTAGTAAGTCAAAATAACATATACGCAGGTTGATCTCAAGACAAAAGCGTATGTATGCAGGTTTCTATATTTTGAAGTAGCGTATGTCTCATCAAATATGCTTTAGATGCTTCTATTTATTGCTGCATGTTCTAGGTTCAGAATTGGTGTCTAGTTATTGTTACTATTTTCTGGTTATAGCATTCTGAGAAGTGATTGGTTGATTCAATATTTGTTTGTACAGAGGAGATTGATTGATCTATATATACTTGATGATTGGTTGATTTTGTTCATGGATCCAGTCTAAAAATTTATGAAACGTGGTCCCTAAAAGAAAACGAAGGTTGTAGCCTTCTGTAGGTCAGCACCTACGTACTAGTACCTCAGCTAGTACAAGAGCTAAGGGGGTTGTAGCTCCCTTCCAAGAGAAGCTGGAGAATGAGAGAAGGTTGCAGCCTTCTGTAGGTAGCAGCCTGCGTACTGGTATAAGACTGCACCAATATAGATGCATTGTAAAAGAAGTTCCTAATTAAGAGAAGATAGAAAGGAATTGCAGCAGGCGGTTTTCACCCACATTGGGTTTCCACCTTACATCTTGGTGTTCATGTGTGTTTGTTGTGTGTGATGATCTATTCTATTTTACTGCATCTATTTACTATTCATATGTTTAATAAATTTATGATGCACTAATTAATGATCAACATTCAATGGACTAACAAAACTATAAGTTCTCTTATACGCTGGTTTCTTTAGACATAGTTGCGTATATACGCGAGTTAACATATCTGAAGTAGCGTATACATATCTGAATGAAAAAGTGTTTGATCTGGTAATACTGATTCACCCCCTCTCTCAGTATTATTTCCAACAAATTTCTTTCTCATTTCCAACCAGCAACATATCATCCACATACAAGACAAGATAAATTACACAGTCACCAATTAATTTAAAATACACACAGTGATCTGCTTTGCTTCTAGTGAAGCCAAGTCCCCATATAAATGTACCAAATTTCTGATACCACATCCTTGGTGACTGTTTTAACCCATACAGAGACTTCTTTAACTTGCATACTAGTTCTTTCTTACCCTTCACCGCAAAGCCTTCAGGTTGCTTCATGTAGATTTCCTCTTCCAAATCCCCGTAAAGAAATGTTGCCTTCACATCCATCTGTTCTACCTCAAAATCAAAAGCAACAGCAACAGATAAAAGTAATCTAATAGAAGTTACCTTGGCAACAGGAGAAAAAATATCACCAGAATCAATTCCCGACACCTGGGAATAACATTTTGCTACCAACCGAGCTTTGTATTTCTCCACCTTCCCTTCTGCATTTGTCTTCTTCTTGAACACCCATTTGCTGCCAATGGGTTTCCTTCCAGCGGCAACTCCACCAGGTCCCAAGCCTCATTTTTGTGCAAAGATGCCATTTCATCAACCATGGCCTCTTTCCAGTGTTTTCCATCCTCTGAATCCACTGCTTCCTTCACAGTTCTAGGATCATCATCAGTAACAGACAAAGCAAAGCTTGAATAGAAAGCAGATGGACTATACCTTTCTGGCTGCCTTCTTTCTCGAGCTGATCTTCTCACA